>FWCC01000007.1:94427-124234 GCA_900169235.1 Zarea fungicola
CCAGTCGCCAGTCGCCAGTCGCCAGTCGCCCACCACCATACCTACCGCCCCAACATCTCATCTCGCATCTCGCATCTCGTCATCGCCTTCTTCCCCCTCTTTCCCCTGCCCTGGCTCCAACTTGATGCTCTTATCCGGCTGGATTTTGTCTTGTCCTCCCCTCTCCGACAATCCTGCGCTTCTGGCATTGGCCCTACAGTAATGACCCAAACCGGCCTGTTTTCATGGGCTTGTTTGGGGCGTGCTGAAGCACCATCTGACACATGAGCACAATAACCCCAAAAGACAAAGTAATCGGCTGACCAAGTTTTGTCTCTTGTTTTTCTCTCTTTGCAGACACACTGAACGAAAGGAGCTATTTTCGCGTCATTCACATTACTCTACCACGAACCCGTTTGCGACCGTGTTTTCTACTACAACAATATAGACATTGCCCAGCTTTACATTACCACATTTTTTTTTAAAAACAAGGGCGCGCGCGCATTACTCGACGTACGAACCAACCGACAGACGAGACACGGCCCGCGACAAACCCCGGCGCGCTTGCGCAGACTTTGGTTATTCCTTGCTTCCTCGTTTCCTTAGCTACAACCCCCCGGATGGGCCCTGTAGCCTTGTTCAACCGAACCGTCCCACGCAACCGTCTTTTGCGCGACAAGCCATCTTCTCGGTTCCTATTTTGACCACCAAGCGACTACGAATATACACATAAAATAGGATAGCTCCAAAGCTTGCGACACAACACCACACAACACCACACAACATCACACAATCATGAACGGTAGTGAAGCTCCGGCCGATGCCAAGCTGCCGCTGGCTTCCTCGGGTGGCCCCTCCAACGGCGACAGCGTCGGCTCCAAGAAGCGCAAGAAGGAGGACCTCGCTCCTATTGTCACACACAGTCCCGAGCCTGTGGACAAGTCTGGGTAGGTTGTCATGTATTTTCTTGACTTTTGATTTTCCCCTTTTGTTTCTTTTGTTTTGGGCCTGCGCCAAGTGGTGGCAGCGCCGGCATGGCTTCGGCATGCGCGATTGTTACCATGATATCATTTCGCACGCAGCGAGAGCCATGGCACAGAATGGGTCCAATCAAGGCTCCAAGGTCTGGCAACACAAGCCAGACGCAACGGCAGGACAGGTCAGACTCGAAAGAAGCAACAAAAGGAAAATACGCACACATGTATACACACACATACACACACACACATCTCCGATAAGCAGCCATCCGGCCCCCGATATGCGAGACAGAGCCCTTGTCTCAGCGGAATGCGCAAAGTGGATATACTCCTGGTCCCATCTCACACCGGATAACCAGCCATGCGATCGACGGTGACACAATGACCAAGCCCGAGATGTACAATTTTTTCTTGCTAAAAAAAGGAACGAGAAATGAAAGAAATAAGATGCAAAACGGTGCATTTGCAGGAGGCGCGGCCATCTACTAAATGGCAATGCACCTGCAGAGCATCTACCCGTCAGACATTGTCATGTTTGGTGGGACGATGCATGCGGCCAGCGACAGTGGGCCACAGAACAGCTTGAATCTTTTTTTTCTGGCCCATTTCAAGTTTTGGTGGTGGTGGTGGATGGATCGATGGTGGATTCACAGTGGCGGTGTCGAGCAACCACCAAAGACACCAAGCAGCGACATGTGAGGGGCCCAAATGGCTGGGCTGGACTGCTGGACTGCTGGAGGAGCAGGATGGGAAAGGAATGGGCAGAGTCATCAAGTATGAATCGCTCCATCCATCTTCTTCAGCGATTCAGTCCTCCCCAGTCCAGTACCCTGTCATCGGGTGTGAATTGGCGTCTTGGCAAATGTCCAAGGCCAAGTCTTGGTATACAGTCCACCAGCTCGTGCACCACCTCGACTTGTTTCAGCACTTGTTACCGAGTACTGTCGCTATAAGCCCGCCCACCATTAGCGGCGCTTACAGTGACACTTGACCCTGAAACAGCAGCATCAGCACTGGTCTCTGCCTGAAGCTTGTTGCTGCCCAGACACCAGCCACAGAACAGGTTAGACAGACCTGCATCCAGTCTGTTGACTTGCTGCGTGCCTCATGTCGGCGCTTGTGTCTGGCTGGCACACCACCACCGCCACTTCTGGTCCTCGCATTATCATTTCTGCCAAAAGGCCTCATTCACCATCTTTGTCCGCATTTCTCGCCCTCGTTCTTTCGCTCGCTCACAATTTGAGCCCCGCGAGCCCCATCGCCGCTCTCCGCTGTGCGCGCGACCGCTTCTCCCCGTCGCAGTCGTAGGGCGCCTCAATTCTGCACCACCGCCCCGTCCATCGCGTCGCCTTTTCTAACCTTGCCCGCTCGGAGCTGCGCAATGTTGACAAGATGAGCACCTTTATCAAGACAAGGTTGCAACCCTCCCCACCACCACCATCACCATTGCTGCGCTGCTTCCAGCCGACCGCTAGCCTTTTTGCCTGTCTACTGTCTCGCCTGCCAATTCTGCGCTCGTCAAGACAGACGTCTGTCGAATCCATCCCTCCATTGCCGTTGCCGTTGCCGTTGCTAGTGCGATTTGTTTTTTAAAAACATATTTTTTTGCCTGCTTGTCTGCTTCCACTCACCACCTTTTCTCTTGTTCTCCCTGCATCGTCCTGCCTGCTTGCTTTGCTACTTGGCCGCTGTCCAAAACAATCTGACTGACCCCGCCCCCGCCTCTAGAACCCAACAACTAGCCTCCGCCGTCACCGGTTCGCCCTCATCCTCATCCGCCGAAGAACCCTCGGAAAACACCGCCGACGAGGAGGATTCCGAAGATTATTGCAAGGGCGGCTATCACCCCGTCCAGATTGGCGAAAACTTCAAAGAGGGCAAATACACCGTCGTTCGCAAGCTCGGCTGGGGTCACTTCTCCACCGTATGGCTCTCCCGCGACAACACAAACGGAAAGCACGTCGCCCTCAAGGTCGTCCGCTCCGCCGCTCATTATACCGAGACCGCCATCGACGAGATTAAGCTTCTCAACCGCATCGTCCAGGCCGCCCCCGACCACCCCGGCCGCAAGCATGTCGTCAGCCTCCTCGACTCCTTTGAGCACAAGGGCCCCAACGGCACCCACGTCTGCATGGTCTTTGAGGTCCTCGGCGAGAACCTCCTCGGCCTCATCAAGCGCTGGAACCACCGCGGCATCCCCATGCCCCTCGTCAAGCAAATCACCAAGCAGGTCCTCCTCGGCCTCGACTATCTCCACCGCCAATGCGGCATCATCCACACCGATCTCAAGCCCGAAAACGTCTTGATTGAAATTGGCGACGTTGAGCAAATCGTCAAAAAGGTCGTCAAGAGCGAGGCCGGCGACAAGGAGAACAACAGAAACGGCCGTCGCCGCAGGAGAACCCTCATCACCGGCAGCCAACCCCTGCCCTCCCCCCTCAACTCATCCTTTAACCACGCCAACCTCTTTCCCTCGGTCACCTCCCAGGCCAGCCTCGGCGCCATGCTCGACGACGCCAAGAGGAAGGAATCCTCAGGGTCCAGAAACTCTGACGAATCCAAATCACAATCCGATAGAACCGCCGACATGCTCACCCGAGAAGTCTCGAGTATTTCTCTCGACAAGTCGGGCCCATCCACAGCCACCGGCGAGAAGCGCAAGGCCGAAGACGCCCACGCCTCCGACATTATCAGCGTCAAGATTGCCGATCTTGGCAATGCCTGCTGGGTCAACCACCACTTTACCGACGACATTCAAACCAGACAATACAGATCACCCGAGGTTATTTTGGGTGCCAAGTGGGGAGCCAGCACTGACGTCTGGAGTATGGCTGCCATGGTGAGTACACTGATACACACACTCTCTCTCTCACACACACATAACCAGTGCACTAACGATACAGATCTTTGAACTCATTACCGGCGACTACCTCTTTGACCCCCAGTCGGGCACCAAATACGGCAAAGACGACGACCATGTGGCCCAAATCATTGAGCTTCTCGGTCCCTTTCCACGCACATGCCTGACGGGCAAATGGGCCCAGGAAATCTTTAACCGCCGCGGCGAGCTGCGCAACATTCACCGCCTCCGCCACTGGGCCCTCGCCGACGTCCTGCGCGAAAAGTACCACTTCAAGGAGGACGAGGCCAAGCGCATCTCGGCCTTTCTCACACCCATGCTCGAGCTGATTCCAGACAAGCGCGCCAACGCCGGCGGCATGGCGGCCCACGCCTGGCTCGAGGACACGCCGGGGATGAAGGGTATCAAGGTGGAGGGCTTGAAGGTGGGCAGTAGAGGCGAGGAAATTGAAGGGTGGTCCACACAGTCGAGGAAACGAGCTGCATGAAGATTTTGAATTTACAATTTTTTCGCTTTTCTCTCTTCCAAGACTCATCAAACTCTTTGCATCCTTGACTATTCACCCATTGTGCTTCTTGTCTCGTCCTGTCTTTTTCTCTCTTTTTTTCACTCTTTCATTTTTGTCTTTTTGTCTTTTGTCTTTTGGTCGTTATATATGGAAAGATTATGATATAGAGATTTACAAAGAATCGGAATCGGAATTGGAGGAAAGAGGAGATGCTTCTTGAAGATGACCGCTGGTTACTGGAGTCTGGTACATGGTTATAGACGACATGTTGAAATGAAAGTCATGTTTAAGGATATGTGCAACTTAAATTTTTCAAAACGAGGAAAGGAAAAAGTACAAACGTGAAGCGGTAAAGATTAGCTTGGAGAAGTGCTATGCCCTGGTGAAGAAAAGTTGAAAAGAAATACAGCAAAGCCCAAAAAAGACGGAGCAAAAACGAAGAGAAAAACATGGTGAAACAGAGACTAATACCCAAAAAAAAATCATGTCATCATTTACCCTTGTTGCGTCTCTTTTTCGCCCCGTCATGACTCTCTACCCCCGTACTCGACGACTGCTTATCCCCATGGCCACCACTTACATCTACAGCCTCACCTCCAGTCTCTTCCTCCTTTACCTCCCTGTCGTCTTTCTCTTCCCGAGTCGAGGCCAGCACCTCTTCCACGATGCGCTTGCCCTCGCTCGGCAGCAGCTCATCCTCGCCGCCCTCATGCCCATTCTGCGCGTGGCACGCCATGCAGCGCCACACGCCCAGCTCCCCCAGCGTCCTCGTCCCCGGCGGCGCCTGGCCGTTGACGAGCCGGCAGGCCTGGCAGATGAGCACGATGCGGTTCTTGGGCGCCGTCTCATCCTCGCCCAGGAGCACGTCGAAGATGCGGTCGTACCAGTGTGATTCGGGGGCTGACGCATATCCTTGATGCTGCTGCTGATGTTGATGAGAAACAAAATCTTCTACAGCGTGAGGGTGGATGGAATCGGAAAAGGCATTTGGTGCGAATTCGGCGCCTGGCTCGAGACTATTTGGTGACGGTGGCGACTGGACCGGACCCGGTGACTGTGATGGACCTTGCTGCTGCTGCTGCTGTCCTGGCAATGGGCGAGGCTGGATATTGGCCGTCGGGGGAGGCGGCATGCGTGTGCGGTTCTGTCCTCCCTGCGGCGCACCACCTTGTTGCGCCTGTTGCTGGTTGTTGCTGTTGTTGTTGGGGTCCTTGCCATCACCAGCAGCTGCTTCCTTTCTCTTCTCCCCGCCATACTTTTCAATCAGCTCCATGGTCGAATCGTACTTTGTCGCATCCTTGAGCTTTTGAATCGTCTTGGCCCGTTCCTGTTGGTGGTTCTGGAGGTGCTTGCTGAGGGAGGTGATGCGAAAGTCGAAGAATGCGCCGATGAGCTTACGGGTGGCGGTGATGCTACGCAAAAAATCGACAAAATTAGTTGCTTTTCTTTCCCTTCCTCAGCGTAAATGTGTCATTGGTAACAAAAACTTACAAAACTGGCCCGCCTGCTAGACCTGCCCACTCCGCAGGACCCATGTTCTGGTATCCCACCACGACTAGCTGAATGACTGCGTATACCAGGTAGGCAAAGCCGAGGTACAGAACCCATAGCACCTTGACGCGCCGGGCCTTTGCGCGGGTCTTGTCGAGCGTGGCCTGGGTGCTGGTGATTTTGGCGGAGAGGGCGGACAGTGTCTTTTCAAACGAGGCCGGCGACGTATCGTCCTTCTGCGACGGGAGCAAGTAAGAGATTAGCTTTAATCGACACGAATAATGGAAGAGTAGGTTTGTAACGTACACCCCATGGCCAAAAGGAAACCATGGTCAAAGGACTGGTCGGGTCGCTCGGGGCCAAGAGCTGGCTGGGGAGGGGATGTCGTCGTCAGGTTGCGCGCGGTGGCGCTGGAGAAACACACAGGTGGATTCTGGCGGGCGTAGATACAAATGAGCGAAAGAAAAGAAAAGAGATGTAAAGGAGTGTAGGTGGCGAAATGCAAGACTTGCGCAAAGACAAAAGGGCCAGTCTTGCGAAGCTTTTCATCTGTTTGTCGGCAGAGTGGGAAAGCTGTTCACAAGGAAGCACAAGCACAAGCAAGCTGGCTGGCAGTTCAAGTCGTGGTGGGGATCGACTGCTGCGCTGACCAACTGGGAAGGCGGTGAACTGCCTGGGAGTTTACTCCAGTATGAACAATTTCATCAAATATACATTATTATAACGATGAATGAGCATTTATAAGTAAATTCTCATATGCGATATTAAAACTAATGATAATCAGTGCATGGAATTTCTACGGAGTTGTCTGCTTATTTGGGGCTGGCGCACAACCATTTGGAAGCATCTGTCCCAGTGTCTTCAGTATCTTTCAGCTTTTTTTTACTCATTTATTTTGAATGCATATTTCTGATTTACATGCCCACTATTTTATGTTGTTTAACCTTTTTGATCCATAGTCTTGCGTACATGGCGCGCTTTTGTTGCTGAGTTTTAGATATGGCTGGTTAGCTACCCTATGCAGTCATTTATTTTTAATTGAAAAGGCGAATTATGAATCAAATAATTTTGTACATGGTAATCAGAACAGCTGGAAACATGAAGGACCAAGAGTCTCACTTGGATCAAGACATCACTGGCCATTATGAATGAGTCGTACAAAGTCCATCACAGTTCCGATACCATCCAAACTTTACTGTCAATTCTTACGGGGTATCTTAGTCGCGCCGCTTGCCAAATAATACGTCCTGCCTACTCTGCTTGACTTCCACTCAACGTAAGCATCTCGCACAAGGCCTAAGCTAGCTTCCTTGCTAACTTACCAACATGGCTTTAAACATCCATCTTTAAGCTCATGGCAAATGCTTGACCCAAAATGACCCTAAATTCTCCGGTGGGTAAAGCCCGCGGCATCCTCAGGATAACAGGGTTTCTGCCAACTTGTTGACAAGTCGATGCGACGCTAGCTTAATTCCAGGCTTTTCCCTCGCCTTCATTCTACCAATTAAAGTAATTGAAACAACACCAAACTAAATAACCTCATCACAATGCAGATTGGAATCGCACGCACCGTCTTTGCCCTGCAGGGCCTTTTCCTCATGTCCTCGGGCTCCGTCATGCTCCTGTCGCCTTCAACTGTCTCTGCCCCTGGTGCGCAACTCCACGGCGTGCCAAACGACGTCACCATGGTTTTTGGGTACGTAAAAAGGAAGCGCCTTTCTGTAGGCCGTCGAAATCACAGCCCGGCATTATGCTCACACACCAATTAATAGGCTATCAAGCATCTCACTGGGCATGTGCTTCACACTAGCCGCCACGCGCGGACCAAAAGACCTCTTCCAGCAGATGCTCATCTTGTTTGGCGCGGGCAAGGCCCTGGCTGTAGGCGTACAGATGTACTGCGGGCCAAAGTGGTATGGTGTTGCCATCTGGGAGGCCGTTACTGGCGCAGCCAACCTTGCGTGCGCCTTTTTGATTTGAAGGGCTGTATTTATAGAGATGAAATAGACTTTTTAGGTTTATAGGACTGCTTGTATAATTATATCAAACGCTTAAACTATCAAAAGCAGTGAATATAAATAATATTGATGGTCCTGCGTGTAACGGCGTCACATCAATGTCTGGCTGCTAACCGTTAGTTGGGGAGATGTTCACTGGGAGAGCTCCATGTCTTGGCAGCCGATTCGATATATTCAATAGATGCCTAATTCTAATAATCTTACTAAGAATAGGCTAACTATAAGTTGTAAATCATCCATGACTACATCATAACGCAGCATAACGCAGCATAACACAGCATAACACAGAATAACACAGCACAACACAGCACAACACATCATATAGCGTATTAAGAGCTACAGGTACTATGTTGTACGCAAATATTTCCGAAACTCGCTATAATGTGGCCTTTTGCTCGCTACGCAAATATTTCCCAACCTCGCTATAAATGGCCTGGCCTTGATCTTCGCTTGCCACGCAAGTTTTGCCTTTGTTCTATTATCTTGAACCAGTGTTCCGCCTTCTTTCACTGCGCTTCTCGATATACACCCAACGCCTTTCCAGCTGGGTTACTCGTCGTTGCCCAATGAAGGACACGGTATATTGATCTACTTCATCAAAGTTTTTTTTTTCATCAACCTGCTGGTCAGGTATGGGGTTCCAACCCCCTTCTGACGGCTCTGGGATCTTTTCTCCGGTCAAGTTCATAGAAGACCTGCAGTTTGTATGTGGCATTCACGGAGCAGCCTTCTCCAAGTCACATACAGAACAGGTTCTTCAAGTCTACGAGAAGAGCTTCCGTCGTGGAGCAGTTCTCTGGCGAATCACTGATCGCCCCAGTGACTCAGTAAACTATCGGTTTTATGAAAGAGTATCTGTCGATACAATTCAACCGGCAATCGAGGCAGGTCTATTAGATCCGCAGAATCCCATGATTCCGTTGATACAGTCTTGGAGCAGCCTCTTTGATGGAATACCTCAGCAGTCGTGTGATTTTGATGCTGAAACGGGCTTAGTTAAAGCTTGGGTATATCTTGGCGGAATGCAGCCACTTGATGCAATCTTGGACGCTGAGCATGTACCGGCCGCCATCCGTCAACACCGCGAGGTATTCCACAGCTTGAATCTAAAGTTTGTTCGTCACGTTGCGGTAGATTATCGTGCTTGCACAGTCAACTTGTATTTTCGAGCACCGGGACCCCTCTCGCTCGAGCAGCTCACCATGTATTCTGCCCTGGCCAGCTCGTCAAATATTGGCAGAGCAGAGTTCGAAGAAATGTCTCGCCATCTCAACCCCGCGGGCTTCACTCTTTCAGTGACAATTGACTCCTCCAGCGGTCACATTCAAAGAGTCGCAATCTACGCACTAAAGGTCCCAAGGGAAAATCTTCCAGTGCATGACCAGAAGGTTTTGGCTTTTTTCAGGCAAGCCCCTTCCTACGATCTGGAAGACTTCAACGCAGTTGCCTGGTCATTTGGGAGTGGAAATAGTACGTATATCAAGGCGGAGAGAAGCTATACAGGGAATTTGGTGCAATTATCGAGAGATTGGAACAGTGCACTAAGCTCCTAGATGACTTGTGTCAAGTGCCCAGCAAGGGAAAGGCAGTAATAAGACAGTTACGTGGTAAGGAACGATGTATATAGCAGGTCGCGGGAGTTGCCTTTGACCAGCCAGCAATAATTCCACCCGCATTATCTATAACCCAGATTGAACGCCAAAGGTCCGAAACACCGATAAGCTTCCGACACTGCCGAGCGATTGAGTAAGCACATCGACCCATTGTTAGTGACGATGGGTTCGCCGGGGTCACTTTAAATGAGCGCTCGCGATTTTTAAGCAGCAACCACGAGACCATTACATTTACGTCGCCATGGTAACTTTGTAATTACTTTAGTGGCGTGGTAATACACCTTTGCGTACTTGTTTGACTTAGTGGGGGCATAGTAGATATAGTTACAAAGTTTAAAACTTGCCTATTTAGGAAAATGGATCCTCCAAGCAAACCGGCACGATGGTGGGGGTAGGGGACATGTACTATATACTCTGAGGCTTGATACTATGAATTACGTTCGACAATATACATCCGTAGAATGCTCTGCAATCCGAAAGACTGGAACCGGAGGCTTACTGGCACATTCCGGCTTATGTATAGACGAGTCCGCAAAGTATGTCTAGGACCACTGGTTATGGCTTGCGGTAGGTTCACAAATGAGACCTGCCCCAGTACTCATTCCGATTCCATCGTATGTCTGTTGGATGCACTATTACACCCAATAGTATTATGTGCTTAAAAGCATATTTGATTTGTACTGAACAAGAAAAGTAAGATACAATGACAAAGCCGGTCATGCCCCTCAATAGCCCGCAAGCTCAATGGCGATGTTCATCATAACACCCAACTTATCCAAACCGGCCTGCCAACTATCTAGTCGTTGTGCGTAACTCTCAATATCAGATTGCTTATAAACCTCAAAAAGCTCACCGAATGTTTGTAGAGGGTAACCAGAGTAGTCAAGCGTTGTCTCCACCAGCCATTCCTCACGGCTTCGTGCCTCCCAAAGGGTCTTTGTGGACGACAGCGGTAAACAAAATACCTTGTCAAGATTCGAGCAGGCTCCCTCGTCTGTGTTGAAGGCAAACACTCGAACTATAACGAACCAGAGGCAGCTCATTCTAGCATGATAGTCAGCTGACCATTAACACAATCGATGTCCAAGGGATAGAAAAGGCGAACCGTCGACGTGACTCGGAAAATATCCAGTCTTCCCATGTTGCGCTAGGTTTTACTGCTTCTGTTTCTTCCATAATTGAGGCGCCCTCGAGGGTGATATGCAGTTGCTGTTTTAGAGCCTGTACAGAAGGTCAGTGTTGGTACGTACATGGAGAAGTCTGTGTCGTACTAGGCATGTTCGCAGCAGCCGAGCACCACGAGCAGGGGTGTTATGGTCTTGGTCAATAATCGCCATCACAATATAGATGGTCACTACCTGTGTTGCCTGCTGCAGTTCGGCTTTGGAAAATTTAAATCGCTAGAGACAGTTAGCTTGCGACACAACACCCCTGATGCACACCCGTCACTAGTCAAAGTCTGGCCAGCCGCTACAGAACTCCAACGTACCTCATCATGCAGGTATTGACATTCTGCCTCAATTGTTCTCCAGAGAAAGGCTCGTGATTCCTGGGTCCTGGACACAAACATGTGTGAAATACTCATGCAAGTTGCTAGTTTCTCTGGTATAGCATCAAGATGCCAGTGTGGATGTATGAAAGGGGGGAACGTCTGTCTCCGCAGCATCATCCGTGGAAATGCCCCGATAATGCGCGAGATGAGCGTCGCGGCGTGCCTTGCAGCGATAGACTCGTGCGGGAGAGAAGCCAAGGGGCGTGTTACCCGTGACCTAAGTATTAGGTTGGTTTTTGGAGAAAGCGGAGGAATGGGGTACGTTGGTTGATGGAGCAAAAAGAAGGGTGTTTCTGACAGATGCGTGCCAGTAGTAGATCCAGTCCGTCCTGCCACTCCACTCATCCAGCTGTCGAATGAGCCTCGTGCAACAGTGCTCACACTTGGACCCGTGTGTATGAGCTGTGGAAATACATCTTCGGCTAACACGTCTTGCAGCCAGTTGTCGTTGTCAGCCATTGACGTTTGTTGACACCACCACGTGGTCGCTTGGCGATAGTGGCGGATATTCTGGGCGGCAGGTTCAAAAGAGAGCGACGAAGATACGTTCTGAGTGGCGGTGTATATACACTCCAAGCCTTTGCTCCCACATCGAGCGCATTGGGGAGTCGTGAAGCTGCATTTAGACTTGGAAGATTTGCAGGCCAGAAATGATATGGGCCGACCTTTGCGCCTTGTTTGTGCCCGACGGCAGTATGAAATATGGCGACTGAATGCATTCTCTATAGCAAGTTAGCCAGATCGCGACGGAGGTAGCTTCTGGCGCAGGTAGCCACACCTCCAGTAAAGACCTTGCCGCAAATTGGACAGACGCCTGAATGTGTCTGGTTTAACTGCTGTCTACCGATCTGATAATCCATGATGCCGTCAATGTACGATGTTGGCTTGATAATCTCGGCACCGTAGGGAGCGCTAAAAGCACATATCCTAGCACTACATCAAACCTACAAGTAACCTACCTCTTAGTTAATTATACTAATGGATGGGGTTACTGGTATGTATTGCTAGTTGAATCAGCTGAAACTTCCCGGCCAAAACCCACCACCTCTGCAGGATGTTTGTCAGCTGAGCAACTCCAGAATTTACCGCAAAATCGCGGCAGCAATGTGGAAGCGCACAGCAGACAACCCTCCATTTGAGTGATTCTGATTTATAATAGGCAGCCTGGAATAAGCAGTGGGGTAAAGTAGCCTCGCCCTCCGCGAACTCCGTTATGGCGTCAACTGCAACCCGGACTGGCCCACCCTCCGGCCAACTTGGCCGGGACTAACAACTTGTGTCGGAGGAGAGTGGACCTGCTCTCGGCCAGTTTGGTCGGTAACACAGGAAGCTCAAGCTCCTCCGTGCGAACCAGCTTATGAATTGAAGACGCTCAATGTCGCCGTGGTCCTTACATTTGCATAATGACGCGATTTTTGCTGCCTGTTTACTTGGCTGAGCAGAGGATGATCTATTCTCTCGATGGGTGTATAAAGTCTCAGGAGGTCACCTCGAAAAACTAGGGCATCACAACGGTTCATTCTATTATTTCAAGCAAAACATCAATCATGTCCATCACTCGGCCCCTCGTCCTCGTCACCGGCGCAACCCAAGGCATCGGTCTGGCCACAGCCCAAAGCCTTGCGTTGAACCATTCCTACCACGTCATCCTGGGTGTTCGCAACATCTCAGCAGGTGAAAATGTCGCAACCGAAATCCGCCAGCAAGGGGGAGAAGCTTCAGTCATCCAGCTTGACCTCAGTTCCAAGGAATCTATCGAAGAGGGCATTGCTGCGATTGAAAGAGACCACGGTTATCTTGACGTTCTCGTCAACAATGCTGGTGTCCTTCTCGATCGGAACCCAGGCATAGAAAAATGGGAGCTATACTCTAAAACCTTTCTGACCAATGTGGTTGGCACCGGCTTCCTCACGGAAGGGTTGGTTCCCCTTCTCGAAAAAGCCAAATGTGGCCCGCCTCGTATCGTCTTCCTGAGCAGCACTATGGCTAGCTTGGAGAAGGCGCTCGATAAAGATTTCCTAATGTACAATGTTGAGTACAAGGCATATGATGCAAGCAAAGCAGCTGTGAATATGCTGGCTGTGAACTTTTCGCGAGTGTTGGAACCTGTTGGAGGCAAGGTCAACGCAGTTTGTCCTGGACTGATCAAGACACGCCTGACGCAGTTCATGGAAGGAGCTGAGAGCCCGGAGCAAGGAGCTGTGCGCGTCGTGGAAATGGCGACTTTGGGTGTAGATGGACCAACTGGAACATTCACGAATCGACGAGGTACAATCCCTTGGTGATAAAAGTGTCGCCAGACGACACGATCATGAACACTGCGATAAGAGCTTATTGGTACATTGTTGAGGGAAGATGAATGTTTCTTGGTAGTCTACAAGATGGATGAGTATACACAGCTCTTAGTGGTAGGGCACTCCCTGCAAGAATAACTGTAGGAATAGCATTACAGATCAGTGCCCTGGTATACATGGAAGATTTTCTCAAAATGCTGATTCCGGCTAAATGGTCCGATTTGTGTCAAGGCGTCTCTGAAAGAAGTCGCGTAAAACAATAAAATCACAAGCGCACTATAATTTAGTAGTTTCACAATCGTAGGATTGTCACATGATTGAAAATCGTCTATATTTGCTGCAGGAGGATAGAAGACATCTCGCTATAAGGTGCCTTCGAGTTCCATTGGCGCGTTGCATGAACCGACTACATGCACTTCTTCGTTTTCTTCGTGACTGTTGTAATGCCTCTCAGCGATACTGAATTTTGTTCGCTTGCATAAGACCCTCCAACTTTGATATAGAACGCCTAAGCGACTTTTCGTCCGCCGCAATGTCAATCGTCTCCTGCTCCTCTAGAGCTTCCAGCATCAGAACAGCCACATCATACGCCGTGTCGCCATCGTCGTCACCCTGCGTAAGAGTTTTTACCAGCACGTCGCTGCCGGCCCGTGCGGCTTCGTTGAGCAGGAGGTCGAGCACCTTTGAGCGCCCCTGGACGACGGCGTGGTGAAACACGGTGTAGCCGCCCTTGGCCTGCGCCGACAAGAGTGTCGCCATCAGCGTCGGATTGCTGCGGCAGTGCTCAAGTATGGCCTTGACGACTCGCGTGTCCTCATGCGCGGCCGCGGCGATCAGCGCATACTCGAACTGCAGGTCGTGCCAACGTAGAGGATCGGCGCCGCGACTCAGCAACATGGATACTGTTTCGGCATGGCCCAGCACACACGCCGTGAACAGTGGCGTCCGCGTCTCGTAGTCATCGTTGGGCCCCGCGCCGTTAATGTCGATGCCGGCATCCGCGCACGCGGGATGGTCCAGGATAGCCTCGGCCGTGGCTGCATGACCACCGTGCACAGCTAGCGTAAAGGCTCGCTGCAGAAGGCGCGCGCGACTGGCCGGCGCCGACGAGGACGAATACGACGGCTGGCAATCAGGGCAGTTTGTGAGATGGCGCTTCACGAGCTTGGTGCAGCCCGCAAGTGCCAGGAAGGCGAGGATGCTTGTCTCGCCTGAGAGCATGGCTGTGCTGGGCACGTCGCTGTCCGCCAACGCCTTGTACTGGAGAAAGTGGTTATGCTTCTTGAATAAACGGACGAGTTCCTTGGCGCCGTTGCTGCCACAGTCGTCGAGAAATTCGGCATAGGAGCCGTCCTTGTCGTCGCCGTCGTCTCCCATGTTGGCCTCGCCCTGTCGGGCGTGCATGGTCCAGAATAGCACGGCGTACGGAAGGAAGGGAAACTCGACATCGTCGCAATCGGTGTCGATCTTGCAGCGCACCGTGCGCAAGCAAAGTCGAAACGCAGCGAGGTGAAACTGCGCCGCGGAATCGGCAACCTTGAATTGCACGTCGAGGATCCCGAGGCCGGCATCATCAAGCAGGAAGTCGCCCACCGACTGGTGCATGAGGCGGACGATGCAGGTTTGCGTTGCCACAGCTGGCCTGCGCTGGTTGGGGTTGTTATGGTGGAAGAGATGGTGGTAATTATGTTGGAGCTGGTTATGCTGATGGTGACGCGACACGTGGCACTCGACTAGCCCGCCCGAGAGGCTCTGAATGCGCATCATCATGTCTATGCCTTTCAAGGCGCCGGGCTCACCCAGGCCGTATCCATCGCCGCAGCACTCCAGCACGGATCGAATCTCGTCGGGCGAGAGCGGCCGCTTGGAGACCTGGACCAGCAGCATCAGCACGCACGTCTGTGGGTGGTCCCTGGTGGCAATTTGCTGCATAAGGTGCCGGTACAGGCTGGTGAGCTCGCCGGGGATGTGGTTGACGTAGCTTATGAGCTCGCGGTCGGTGCGCGCGCTGCCCAGCTCCTGCTCTTGAATGTGGTCGACAACCAGCCTGGCCCACTGGAAGACGTTGGCGGCGCGGCTGGTCAGTATTTGGAGCATCTGCTCAAAGACCCGGGGCCGCGTTACCTGCAGCTGAAGCTCTTGCAGCCTCGTGACGATCAGGCTGTCAATGTCGGCCTTGTTGTACGATGCAACGTCTAACGTCTCCATGTCAGGACGGCCTTCAAAGACAGAAAGCGGACGCCATATCCGCACCGAGAGACACAGCCGGACGACCCGCGATCGGCGCATCTCGGTGACAAAGTTGGGCAGGCTGGACATCTTAAGACCATCGCACTCGTCAACAGCATCGATCAAGACGACCAGCCGACCTTGATGCATCCGGTCCAACACGACCGTCATGGCCTGCCATATGTCCTGGGCACACCACAGTTCCGCCCTGTTGCCGTTTCTGTGAGCGTCCGACTTGTCTTGCGTGAGGATCGCGGGCGCCACATCCACCAGCTCTTGCTGGCCCAGCTTCAGCAGGAGCTGGAACAACAGCGCCTTGTACATGGCGAGTTCGGTTCGCTCTTGCGGGAGGCTACCCGGGCGTCCGTCAAAGAAGAAGCTCAACGGCTCAAAGCTGCTGGCGTCGCAGTCATCTATCGCAGCCTGCATGGGGACTGACTTTCCAGACCCCGGCTTGCCCCGGAAGGCGAGGATGTGAGAGGGATCCTGACTCTGGATATTTTTCCATTTGATGTATTCGCTGTCTTCGAACAGCCACTCACACGTTCCAGGCAGGCGATCCTTTTGTAGCGCGTGGCTGCGGCCAAAAATGTGTATGCCGTCCAGTCCGAGCGACCTTCGGCACTCTACCAAGCCGTCAGTGCCTGCCTCTGTTGGTCTTGCTTACTTTGTGCATACCGTCAATGACATTGTTGTAATTTGCCTTTAACTCTGATCGTGTCAGTATGGGAGGGCAACACCGAATACAAGACCAGTAGCTCTTACCCTCTTCCGCCGCTTTCTGAACCTGGTGTCGGATATCCGACACAAGCGCCTTGAGCCGTTCGGCCACTGCCTGCCATTGACTGTCCTGCGGGCCGTAAAACTTGACCATGTCGGAGTGCGTGCGCTTGATGGGCATCGAAATATCACCGTAGTTATAGGACGAAGCGGATGAGACCTGGACGAGCAGCGTGGGTTTGCCAGTTTGCATGTACTTTCCAAACCAATTCTATCCATGTTTTAGATTAGCCCGATTGCATGCAAAAGAAAAAAGATTCTGGGTCAGACGTACCGCTTTCGCCGTTGGCGAGAGTTCTGTCTCGAAAAAGTAAACGCATTCGAGCTTGTCGCTGACTTTGTTATTCCGCAGTCTGTCGAACCTGCGCGCAAGATCTCTCAGATATTGCGAATTGGCCGCACTAAGGGAATGAAGCAATTGCGCATTCGCGCCGCCGCGGACCAGACCATCAACGCTCTCAGTGTGCATGCCGAAGTTGGGTACGCCGAAGAAGGCAATGCCACGAGCAGCGCGGAACACGCGCGCTGCATTGGCTTTGTCGCTCTCTGACATGGAGAGGAGGGCCTGCTTGATTAACAAGCCGCCCATGCTATGACCGACAAAGACAATGGGTTTCATCTCTTCGTTCGTCTTACACAACGCCAGCAAGTTGGCGCAGAGGCCCTCGGCGATGTCGGAGATGGTCTGCGTGCTGTTCTTGTCGTAGAGGGTCGCATCATACCCATACGTCATGACTCTGGCGAAGCTGGCGCTTCCTTTGTCGGATAGTTCTTCTGGTAGCGCATCGCGCGGCCACATATACAGGCCGTCTCTTTCTTTAAAGGACCCGAACGCATGGCCGCCGAGTCCGGGCACAATGACGACGCTATCCGCGTAAGTATTCTACAAGTAAGACAGAGTGCGAGGAGAAAGGGAAGATGAAAATGGCATACTCAATCTCATGGTCCTTCTCAGCCGGCACGTGAAGTACCGTCAGGTTAAAGAAGTCCCGGTCCAGGCTCAGAGCATGCCGGGGAGTCGTGAAGAATTGGCCCCTCTTGATTTGTCGCAGATTCCCCGGTGTTTGCTTGTAGGTGATGGTAGCTACGCCGCAATTTCTGCGGGCGTCTTTGTGAATGCGACCGACCCTGTCAAACTCCAAGTTGGCGCCTGGGTCGGCCGCGAGCGCTTCCCATAACGTCTTGCTGTCCCAACCAGGGGGAATTTGCGTGATGCGGTAAGTTACGTTCTTCTGGGTGATGAGAAGAGATTGAAGACTGCTGTACAGCACGATCACGCCCAGGAGTGCAAGGGTGCAGTATAAGCCGATTTCGTAAGTGATTTCGAGCATCGCAACGACGAACTGGCACGCAGCCGACGCTTTTCACGCCCTGTTAGGTTGCCGGGCTGCGGGCTGACGAAACAGGATTGCGCCTGTATTTAAGCCGCATTCTTATACGATCTCCAACAGACGTTCTTTCTATCTAATATTTAACAGCCTTCTATCCCCGTTACGTGGCAGAGCTGACAGATGGCCCCTGAACGACTTCTGGCGCCGAGGCGGATCCTAGCTGACACCGACTTACACGCCCCCTCCCCCAGGCCAGTATTGCACACGCTCAGCCATACCACTGCTACGGCGGCGGTGCGATGTTTTGCATCTAGTTATAGCAGTTTCATTGCGGGTAGGTCACTGCCTAGCGCCAAAGGGATGGGCGATCTCATGGTGCATCATTTCACTCTGCTCGCCTTGTGGCGGAGAAAAGTATCATGCAACCCAGCTTGCATGACCACCATTTTGAAAACATCTACAAGAGTAGCTTAAGTACAGCATAAATAAACTAAAAAATCGTACATAAAATCTCATCCCATCCAGTCTAATCCACCCGGTCCAATCTCATTTCAATACAAGTACGCACCTAGCACAAGGCACAGCGCCCCAGTGACAATCTTCAAGCTTCCGCCGTGACCGCTGCGCAAGCTACCAGCAGCAGCAGAGTTTTGTGAAGAGGTCGCAGTAGGATCACCAGGCGAGCTACCAGTACCAGATGCCGTGGCGACTAGTGCAGCCTGGGCAGAAGATTGCACCGCGTTGGTAGCTGGTGGCGCGACGAATGCAGATGCCAGGCTGATTTTCGTCGTGACGGGCGTGGCGGTGGTGATTACTGGGGGAGTCGTGTATGTATAAGTATTCACGAGCGCGTAGTCGTCATATTTCTTGTCGCTGAAGTAGGCAAGGTTGGGCTCATAATTGCAGTAAGCGGCAGGTCCTGTCGTGCCGACCAAGTCGGCGTCCTCGTAAATGAGGTAGCAAAGTTGGTCGTCATCATTGTTGCCGTCGTCAACTTCATGAACAGTATTCTTTGTGGTGTCTCGTTTGTTACTGTTGTTGGTAGAAGGCAGCTTACGGCTTTTGCGGACTGGCTTCATTGGGGCACGGGCACGGCAGGAGAACTCAGGCGGCTTGTGGTTCGCGAAGGCGTACTGGTATATGCCGTTGCCATCATCGCCGCGAATACAGCTTTGGAATTCATGGATATCACGCTTTTGCATGTCGCTGACGCACACGCAGGCCTGAAACTGATCCGCCGTTCCTGGGCTACATCTGCGGATGCCCTCGACGACGGGCGTGATCGTGGCGCCCAGGTACTGGCAGATCTCGCCGCCTTTGATTAGGATGTCCTGGACCCGGGCCTCGGCCAGGCCATCAGTATCCTTGGCTTGGTTCTGAGTGTCGGCGAAGTAGCCGTCAACCTCGACGACGCGCAGCTGGTCAGCGATACCGCCCCGCGGGCTCACCTGGTACTGCTGAATCTTTTGCATCGTGCCCGTCATTAGAAGGTTGGTAATGGAGTTTCTTTGAAGCAGGCAGAGTGCGAATACATTGTTGCGAGAGGCACGATCCAAGTTCCCCCAAAAGGTAGTTATCACCTGGACACAGTCGTACTGGTACCTGAAGTTCTGGCCAGTGATGTCACTGAAGTCGGTTTTGCCGAAAAGAAAACCATAGCTGCCTGTTGCCTGCACCAGTAATCCGGCCTCTAGCGTAAAGCCTATGTTCTTCATGGTGGTAAGAGTTGTTCATCGACTGTCTCCTGGTTTCTTTTTGCTGTGTCGCTCGATGGATGCATCGATGGGCTACCTACTGTCAAGAGTGCAGGTTGCGCCGTTTAAGAGCCCGACCATCTCTCGTCCACCTGTGAAGTTACCATAAAGAAGAAATCGGGTACACACCACAAACGATGCATAACTACCAACAGCCCAGCCCAGACACATCAGTAAGCGCAGACATACCATGCCCTTCTAACAGCCACGCCATTAGGATCGAGTTTCGCGAGACGCCAACCTCGTTGTGCTAATCTGGGCACAGTTCTGAGACGGATGCGCGGGATGACCCGCGGACGCTAAATCTCTTAGAAACGGCACGAGCGTCCTTGTGGCGGTTTGTTGGTAAGGCAAGAACTTGCGCTAACGGTCAGAGACAGCCACGCCCTTACCACTGCGCCCGCACATGTTCCTTGACCTTTGGCTAGAATCAGCCAATAGTGGCACTTGTTGCCTGTCGCACCTCATGCAATGCAAAACAGTTGATTAGCCCAGCATCGGTCACAGCCGTTGGCGGCCCAGGTTGGAACGGGTGGTGTTCCTTAATCCGGAGGTGTGCTCTGAAGAAGCTGTCTTTATGAGCGAGACAAAACTTTTGCCGTTGACTATCGCGTCGGTTAGCAATCGGGAGTTGGTAAAGCTAGTACAGACTGGGCGATAAGACTACAGCACATGAACAGCTAACCGGCGCGAATTGATAACCAGCGCAGCAATACCAAACCACTTCATCGGCAGAGGAAAAGGCAACCTGGGTGTCGGGAAACTGTACGAGAGCCACAGTATGCGTCTAAATGCACCCCACCTGGGCATTCGGGTTTCGTTCTTGCGTCCCTTGTCTTCCATGCATGCTAATGACTCGTTTCAGTGTGATCAGGCTGAACCAAGGGTCAACTCCGGGCGTAACGATGACAAGGGTCAGCGGTGGTGTAACCGTGTAAGTTACCAAATCGCTGGGACTGGCTAATGATCTGCGCCTGGTACAGTGCGCCGTAGCCACAACCCCCTGGACTGATGCACTGTAAGCAATTCATGCCAAATGTAGTGCAAGATTTCTAGGTCGCCCCTAGGTCCGCCGAAGCGATCTCTCTCGGGTATGGTAAGCTGGTTGTGGTCGACTTGCGGCCGGTTTCGCTTTTGGACGTACCTCCGCTCTGCCTTGCTGTTGCTTTCTCTTTCAAATCTTACATGGTCTATTATAAATCCTTTCATACTGCATTACTGAGCTAAAAAGGGATCGCATATGAGTTTACCCCGAATTTCTATTTACCATAGTTACCATCAAGACTCAGATCGGATGTGCCATTACGCTAATCAGCCTTTCTGTAGGAGCGACATTGTTGTATTTTACAGGTGGGTATATAGGTCAAGGGCTGTCGCGTCAATTCTATTTCGTTTTTTAGCTTGCTAACTAAAGTAGTCGTGAGATTTGAATGCTCCCCACCCCAGGTCGTGCGTGATGCTTGCCTGTTTGTCTTTAGCAACGCAAGGATGCGAACGACGTCTGTGATGCGACGGCGCCCTACTTGTTAGAGACAGCTTCGTGTGATTTTAGAAATCTACAAGAGTCGTTTGCTTGATTGAATCAATTAGATGACAGAAAGAGGCTACACCGTTTTACATGGCCTGTTCGTCGTTTCACGTCTGTCGTGTGGCGGCCCGGACCGCTCTCTCAGCCCAGACACGGCGCGATGCTACGCTAGGAGAACGGAGTGGAAGATGGTTACGAGGAGTACAGGGCACGGGGTGGCTTGTTCAGTGATATGCTTCTCTTGTTTTGGCATTACAAGGATCCAAGCTCTGTCGTCTCACGTCGATTGGGCAAGGGCGAAATTCTATCACGCCTGCAGATCTGGCAGGCTACGCTAGAACATTCATTTATGATTTACATTGACGACTGCGCGATGTTAGTTCTCAGCTATTGCATGCCGTTGTAACTGGTTAGCTCTCTTCTTAGCGAATTTCCAATCAAACTGCCGTCGCAGACCATGAGACTGTATTCTGAGCTTGTAACTAAGTGACCACCATGATTCGCTCGTGAGGCTGGTTATTACCAACTGCAAAAACCAATTTACATGGTCCAGAGACACTTCACTTTGGGTTTCTAGATGACTTAATCATGCGTACATAGGTCTAAGTATGCAAGTTATCAGTGTGCCAGGCGTAGTATTTTAATATACTTCAAAGTTTTAAGGAAGTTGGCCTTTTGACACCACGACCTCGAATTTGGCGCCGTACTAGGTCCTTGCCGCAAGATATTCACTCAACAAAGCAACTTATTTACCACAATCCCCGGCTACTAAAATTCAATCAATAACACTGCTACCTGCTCCCATCGAAACCCATACTATGACCAAGGCATTAAAAGAGGAAGGCTCACGCGGGGCTAAAACTAAAAAGAATTTCAATTCATACATATCCACTGGGGTATCTAGAGGATCTACTTTCATTTGTGACCCTATGGTTGCAAAAACCCAAAGAACTCTTACACGTATACAAGGTAGGGTGATTTACAGCGGATTTTAGCATCTTACAGGTCATCTTTTTCAAAAAGTATCGTCGCTTCCAGCGCCTCCGCTCAATTGCCCAGGGAATGCTGGTCTGTGACCGCCGACTGGGTTTTAATCGAAAACACTGCGTCATTAATGGATCGTGCAAGTATCAATCCGGTAAGTCCATGGGTGGTTATGTGTTGTAACAATTCTCTCTGTGGAGATTTACAATAGCAGATCTGGCTCAGGCTGGCCGACGCACTAGCCAACCCTGCAGAGTCAAGGGCTTATCAAGGACATTTCAAATAACTTCTTTTATTCTTACCAATCCTTTGACTGATTTTGCCTCTGCATAAGTTGTCTAACCATATTCCAGTCCCATGCTGCATCAAGTCATCGCCAGACAACAAATCAGAGAATCCACGCTGCAGGTCGGCCGAGCTTAAACTCTAATCGAGAACTCCATACAACGACCGCAGCTCAATTGGCACATATTCCGCCCGGTTAGGATATAGATAACGATTCTGTCCGCAAGCAAGCGACTGAATTGTTGCTCAACTCAGTGCCTCCGATCACGACACAGTGCATGATCCGAAGCACCCAATACCTGTACAGAGACCGGCACCGCAGCAATAGTGGTGAACACCATCAACTTCTAAATTGAGGCAGTGGTCTGATGTTATCCACATCTTTGCATTGACGCTTCCATTTTGGCACTGAAACTTTCCGCTATCACCTGACTGCCCAATAGCTTGGACGCAGTTCTCAGAAAACGGTCCGCCAATACACTGGCCCCGGCCATTTGGAAGCTCAAAGATGTAATTGTGTGCTGGTATACCGGGGCATGTTGCACCACCGAAGCAAGGGCCTGGCAGGGACTGCGAAATGCAGCCAAGGAAGTTTGAGGCAGCGGTCACCGTCGTCCACGATAGGAACGTGACGACTGCTGCCTTGTTCATGGATACGGTCGACAGCTTCATGGTTCTTTGACGACTAATGCAGCTGGTGAGCGTCGGTATATAGCAGTTAATTAGATTCTCATTCAATGGTGTTCTTCAATGAAACCTGACGATAAAGAATGACATACTATGTAAGTAAATATAACCAAATTATTCACTTGCTTGTAAGATGAAGTGATTGCGGTGAGGCTGTTCGTCTCTCAGTTCTAACAGGGACAGAACTGCATCTTATATTGTTGAATGCTTCACTATCTTAGCTACATATTCTAAACTGTCTCCACTGTATGTATGTAAAGCATCAAATTACAATTTTCCTTCAATATCACCATGGCCGTACTTTGCCCACTCGCTACGGCTTGCTTTGCTCGACTCCGTACCAGAGACGATATGATTCGGACCAACCGTTCGACCGTAGCCGCTTCGGCATCAATGTTTCAGTTGCTCAAGCCACATGACTAATATCATCGCCGCATTTTGTTAGATACATCAACTATTCCCTCTTCGTCGTGCTCGAGGAACTAAAAGCAGCCTTCGCGGCAGTTCTTTTTGCCTATTCCGCCAGGCTGCCCTGTCCGTTGGCCACAAGAGTTCCTAAGTCGTACTTTATGGGATATTGCCGGAGCTAGAATGGCTCGAAAGCTTGAGCCGTTAAGTCATAGAGCTGCCGACTACACCAAGGGGATCTATTCTCGAGCCAGTTAACCTGAGGAGAGCGCCCATGACATAGAAACATTCTAATAGCTAAGTAGTTTATGTTTTCATGTTTTCATGTTTTCATGTTTTCATGTTTTCATGTTTTTATGTATTAATTACTTTGTCTTCTATTGAAAATTCTACTGTTAATGATGCATCTATGATAACACCATTTCATCAACCTGGATTGCTCTTAAAGTAGTCTACTGTGGTTTACTAGATGAACTGTCATTACATGTATAGCCGCATGACTATTCTTAATTTACAAACACAAGGCATTTCTGTTCGTTGAATCAAACGGTTACTGTAGCCGATGGGTAATTTCCATTTCCATGTATTAATTTGTGAGTCGATGGACGTAACCTTTCTAATGCTGAAGTCTGTCAACGCAAGAAATAATCCCATTTTCCGGCCGGAATCGCGCACGGCCCTTTCTCAAGAACATGGCGATATCTAAGAACCATATCGCCCAATTATTCCACCAATCGTTTCAAAGAGCTACGTTCTACGATGTATTTCACTGTATTTATAACTATTCTAAATCTACCTACAATGTTGTAAATTTTACTCGCTTATCTAAGGGTTGCCAATCTGCGATCTCGTCTTGGCGGGAATCCGCCACTGGTATAGTCTTGTGTAATTGAATGTTGGCAAATACCAAAAGAGGAGTAAATGATGTTGGTAAATTACGTACAGGCACTTGATGAAATTAGAATTATAACCCCCCAACCCTATGACGGTCGAATCCCAATGATTTTGGTCTCTCTCGTTTTCGCCTCGCTCATAGCGTGCACGGAAAGTCCACCGGAAACAACCTGTCATCCATGCTCTTAGAGGCATCCTAGGCAATGATACATCGGAAATTCCTGGGGCAGAGGGGCAAGCCACTAAACTGCTGGTGACCAGTCAATCAACACTAGCAACCTGGCGATTGCTCTGCCGTCGGGCGTCCACGATGGCGTCGGGGCGGCGCCCACCCTATCTAGGGTGCCTCGCCGGCGGTGTCAATGCCCTTAAGCAGCGGCTCCGGGCCGCGGCACGGGAAATGTCCCTACTTTGCCGAGAATGCACGCTAATAGGTTCAGCCCCTGTAGAAGGTGCAGCCAGGCAGGTCTGTCCTCATACTCACACGTGGAACGTGTGTGGAGAGGGTACTACATATTGCCGCCCGCAATAATGAGAGCGAATTATTAGTTACAGCGAACCTTGTCACTGGTCGCCATCTATACGATTTTAGGATGTAACTAATTACTCTAGTTTAATAAGAGTATTATTTTTAGTCGTGTCGGCAACATGATGCTCCGACCACAGTCGAACAATAGATTAGCACTAGTCCAATCTAAGGCTAAGTTTAACTCTTATTGATACTGAGGAATTTGGCATTATTCGATACTTGATGGCCGGGGTTATCACGCCGGTTAACCGTCTGGTTATCACCTGCTAGGAGCCAGGGATAACTTGGTGCTTGTTCTAAGTAGTAAGCCTTCGCTTCACCGCGAAGTCAGGCAACGGTTAGTCATTACTACTGTCCTCACTGTCAGTACATACAGCAACAAGCAGATGTTGTTGTCTAACTAACTAGTTATTGGTGGAAGACCTGTTCTATATGGTCTGCCCCATATGAGAGGAACAGTCTACTCCGTCGGATAATTATCTGAGTGGACCAGTTTAGTTACCATTGGTGGATTTCCCTCTAGAAACATAGGACTTAGCACGGCTAACCTGTCTAGTTTTGTCTTCTTGCCTCCGTCCAGAGTAATGACCAAAATACTTGTGCTAGCGCGTTCCCTGCGATTTCTTTTACAGGGCTGACGTTGTGGACTGCATAGCTGGTGGAGTTATTAGCACTCGCGCTTACATTGCCCCGGCACTCGAGATCTCAGCAAACAACTCAGTGGCGGGCTTCTGACTCTACCGAATACCCTGAGATGTTAGGAGGTTGACTGGTCCATACACAACCTGCTGCTGTACCCGGTTAAGGTGCTCCGAGATTGTGGACAATCGCCGGTCAGCATTACATGTGATACCCGCAGCTCCACCGCGGAATGTTGTGGGTGTCACCTGTACCCAATATGCATCATTTGCACATCTGGTCCTCCTTTGTGCTACAATGTGCCCCATCGCGAGGCATCAGACCAGCCAAGACTCATATACCACATACTACTACTAGCAACCTAACCAGAGCATCCATCTCGACAGACCTGCGCCAGCCTCTGGATTGCTGAGAACTCGGTAATGTGGAGATTAAGTCAGCACAGTGCTCGCGTTTGTCATCATTTAATTAAAATAGATCAATTATATTAATTTTTATTGATGGAACTTGGCTTGAACATTTCTCCCCTACGTCTCGCTCTTTAAGCAGAGTTATATTTCTCTTGTTAAGTATAAGTACAGGAACCCATCCGCAGCTTGTATATAATGAATATAAGCTATTTCATCTTCAGCAACTTAAACATAGTCCCTTCGATTTTACCTTTCCACAGCTCAGAAAACTACATTAAAATGCATAATTCGCTTATTGCCATGGCTTTGGTGGCTGTTGCCCCCTTGACTGCTCTCGCGGGTGGCCCTGCCTTTGTTCGATCAAACAATGCAGATGACCAGGCACTCGAAGCAAGAAATTGCAATCTGAGTGGTTGCCATAAATGTGTAACCCGGTGCCCGCTTGGCTGCATTGACCCATTCAACAAAGCTCCCTGCATTTCTAGTTGCCGTCAGTGATAAAGTCATTGCCATACGAGGAGACCATTACTGACGTATTCTCTATAGATCTTATCTGTGCCGAGAGATGGGGCTGCAACCTTTGCTAGCTGACTCAACGAGAAACATACGCTAGCTAATAGGAATAGATTAACACTTAATTGTAGATTGCAGTAGCCTTCTTCATTGTAGCTAATTACTGTGGTTATTTTAAAGACAGTCTGGCTGTGATCCGTGTGGCAATGTAAGCCTTTCTCAAAGACAAGGGAAGGGCATTTAAATTTATTAGAAATTAAGTATAGGAAGGTTTCGTCTTATATGAATTGCAATATAAAAAAGCTAACTAGGCTTATTTATATCCTCCTATACCTGTTTAATTGCTTCAATAATGGAAGGCTTAGCTAAGCAGAGGCCAGCATTCACTACTTCATTGCACCAGAGACTTGAGCACTCTGGAACCCGTTGGTTTGTTTCATAGCTGACAAGGGGATCAGTTCAACGTATTATAATTAAGCTCTGTAGGCACGTCTAAGATCTGCCCTAGGACGCCAACATACGTACCGAATCCAAATAGAAGAGCTCTAACCCCCTTTCACCACCCTCACCTGAAGGTTCACCGTCTTTAGGATTCATACTCTGGCAGTTAGAGGTAGACGTAATGAAGCTTGATTACTTCTAGCTAGTTGTGGAGAATTTCCTCCCGACATAGAAGAATCTAATTACAAAAGAAGCACAGTAAATATCGGTGACAGACATCTAATATCCGTTGCAAGCTGCCGTCGGCCCATGCGTTGGTTGACAGAGACCTGCAACATTCCACGTTTCAACGGACACTTACAGCATATGCCTTTCACTAGCAGTTGTTACCCCAGCACTTAATTGATTTGACGTTGCCTCCGTCCCCGCGAGAAACACAAACACGATTGCCATAATAATAGGATATAGTTGAGAGGATCTTTCCTGTCCCATCGTATCCATCGTAGAGATTGCATTTAGTATCAGTATAATCTGAGTCCGTGATAACGAAGCTGCGTGCGTCTGATCGTTGGTAGTTGTAATCTGTCCATTTGTTGGACCAAGATATATGAACCAGGGCACCACCATTGCAATAGAGACCGGGGTAGTATTCAACCCCAGCGTTCACGTTGCACGTCTTTCGCTTTTCCACGGCGCTCTGCTCCGCTACTGCTGTCGGCGAGCCGTGTATGCTACCAGCAACCAGCGACAATACCGTAAAGATTGCAAGCTTTGTCATGTTGAGAGACAAAAGTCTAAATGACAGAAAGAAGAGATAATTATATGGTTATAGTGATTGGCTTGAGTACACCAATGACTTTGTTGGAATCCAGTACACAAAGCCTTTTGAAGTAGCTGGTATACAAGTTCATATTTATAGTCAACGTATTCTACAGCACAGTCCACACCATGTAAGATTTTAGCAAGATATACAGTTTAAATACTTGGGCACAATATTATTTACAGAGTACACTATAGCTGTATCCCGATGTTTTCGTCCGGCGAGTGGTTGAACCTACGAAGCCATCACAGCCACGCGGCTTGGCGTCTGAGTAACTGGCCATATATCAAGAACCCTTGTGACTTGTTATTGTGTAGAGCCGCTGATTGAATTCACATCTTGAAATGCGTTGTTTCTTTTGACCAGCATTAGGTAAGTGGAACAATAGGCACCGAAGGACCAATTGCCGGAAAATGCACGTGGTGGCTTAGAATCGAACGAGTTAGACTCGGCACTTGTCGCTCCATTGGGTAGGAATGGGTAAGTCTAGGACCCCTGTGAGGTTGGTGCGTGAGAGAGAACCCAATAAATTATTTCTATGAGCAACAAGGGGCAAATCACCCAGTCGCGGTCTTCAAAAGAGAAATGGAGTTGCAAACAAGGAATGCAATGATCCGTCATGGCACCTGAAGCTGACTTGGCCGACGCTACAAGGCGTGAAGACGGACACTAAGCCTAAAGTAGTTACATCACACGGGATGTGATTATTGACAGATGTAATTGAACCGCTTCAGGTTCCGTGATACGAGTTTTAGCTCCCTTTCAACTTAAAGCGTCCAAGGACCAGGGCGCCAGGTAGCCACTAGACCATAAAGACATGAAAAGATCAAGTAACGGAAGCAACGGCCGGCCATAGCCAGACACTCCCATAATCTGATATATACCTTCTAGGATCCTTTCAGAGTTCTCGCAGGCTGAGCTCTCTTCTGGTAGCCGTTCCTAGCTACGCAATGGCATAGTGTCGTCTCTTACTCACCCACGCCACACAGCTCTCTTGCCCATCACCAAGCTACAGCAGTCTGCCATATATCAAGTGCTCTACACTGCTATGACATCAAAGAATCCCTCTAGTCGCCCTTATAGGCCCGTTATCGGCAATGCCTCAACTAGGCAGGCTAGTTAGAGAGCAGACTCAATGCCTCAAGCCAAAGTGGGACGCTACCAGTTGCCCGCTATAGTATGGATGCACTCGCTGTAGTCCAATACCCACTGGTTTATTGCGGCTCCAATAGATGCTCAATTTGCCATTTAATACTGAATTCTTGATACTTAGATTATCCTTCAAGCGATTGAACGGACGAGAGACTGCACTAATATATGTATCGGAATCCAGCTGTTGTCTTGTCCGTCTTTTCCAAAGTGTCACTGCTGCTGGAAGGATATTCGAGAGATTCCGATAGTTTGTCGCGGCGGCGGTTTTCCCAAATCAGGTACATTCGGAGAACCAAGCTGGCAACAAGACCAATAGAAAAGCAAATCATAATAGCCAAGAACCCGGAGTTGTACCCCGGCGCCTCCTTTGCTATGAACAGCTGCGGTCCGACAATATTGCCAGTGCAGTACGCAATGAAGAGCTTTTTCACGACCAACCGATTAGTTTTCAGATTCAGAAGCGAAGGAAGGACAATCTCCTATTCAATAACTCACCATTGCATTGACTGTCATCTTTTTTGTGAAACCGCCGACATTGGCAGACAACATAGAGAGAATGATTGGGAGATTTGGGACGTAACCCATCGTGAGGGAGTAACCGAAAAGGCGCGCCCATTTATGATGCTGAATCTGCCTCACCATGACGGCGCCAGTAATAGCAAAAGCCATGTCGAAGACCATCCATAGCGTACGCGTGTTGGGAATGTAGGTGCTGCCCACTGTGGCAATCATGACGAAGATGAGCTGGAATACATACGCTATCATCTGTACCTGTAGGGTCTTTAGAGTCCCAAAACCCATTCCGTTGATTACAATTGTACCAAACTTTGTGAGGATGTTAATGCCAATGTTGCTAGACCAAGTTTAGGAAATATGTGCACTTACACCTTGCACTCCGCCGTTGCCAATCTGTCCCGACAGCTGTATCAGAACCAAAAGCCAGGCTTGAGCATCGCAAAGTGCTTCTAAGCATTGGGACCATTGAATTGCGTTATTCTTTGTGCCAGTCATGTTCTCTTGGATTCGTTGTATGGCTCTGGCCTGCTCAGTTTTGCTCAAGAATCGAGCTTGACTTGGTTCTTCAGGCAAGAAGAAAAAGATTGCCACTGACCAGTGATCGGAATGGTCTGG
>FWCC01000604.1:0-42840 GCA_900169235.1 Zarea fungicola
GGGGGCGTGGCACAAGTAGTGGGCAAATTGCTGGGGGCCTTGCTAGACTATGCATAAGTGCTCGAAGGAAGGTGATGGGGTGGCGGTGCGAGTTGGCTTGTAAATTAATTTAGCTAGCTGACCTAGCAGGGCGGGAGGAGGACCCGTTGACGAACCCCAGTCCAATGTGAGGTGGATGGACACTTTCCATGACTGGGTTGCCCTGCATGGTTGCAGACTTGTAAGCGCGCCATGCCGTCTGCAAAGTAAACGAGTGCTTTTTTGATCCCCAAGGTCCTGAGTAGCGTGGGTCGTGGAGGCACATGGTTGGTGATGCAACGGCCATCAGGCTGCGAGTCCGGTCGGTGTCTTGTCTGTAATTTGTAAACTCACACCCATCCGTGTGTGTCCTTCTTTTCCAATTCTTTCCCCCACACCCGCGGCAGCCCCCAATCTACCTGCTTCGGCCACTAATGTCAGTGGACATGGGAAATGGATTTTGTATATAAGGACGCCGTAAGGCTGTCCCTTCCCCATTGCCAATGAGGCACCTGGTCTACATGACTCAAATAGAAAGCTTGACTTTGTAAAAGCTTGTCGATTTTACCATCAATTTGTGTCTTGGAAACAATTAGCAACAGCAATTAAGCCAACTCGGAGCGGAAGCAGGCGGACACACACCTCTCTTGGACGTCCACACCAAAATGTTTGCGACTTGGAAATACGACCGCGACACCTCAGAGGTGCAAAATATTCGCCTGGCATATGATCCCATCTCAGCGAGGTCAAGTCAGCACCAAGCGTGTGACCGGTGCCACGAGAAAAAGGTGAGTTTTGCTGGTTGTAGGTGGGAGCGTTGTCTGTTTGAAGGAGCGGGTGTTGGGCGGCGGTTTGACTTACCACTTCCTTCCTACTGGCTATTGCCAACCACACACGAGCTGCCAATTACCAGACAAAAGCCGTGCGCTTTGCCGAACCATCTTAAATACATGTTTGGCTGACCAGTTTTTGCTTCCTTTTAGTTAAAATGCAGTGGTGAAAAGGACGGCTGCGACCGTTGCATCTCCACTGCCCATCCTTGTGTCTACAACCGCAGCGAGGCACGATGCTCTCGTCGGGGAAAGAGAGGCAGCCGGTGCTCAACAGAGAGCAGCACCGTCAGTGAGACGCTGAGTCGGCCTGCCAGCAACTCGGGCTCGCCCTCGCGGCGAACAACTCCGCAGCAGCACCAGCAGCCAAACCACCGCATCCACAAGGGCACCTCCCAGACGCGCCGCAAGTCCAACAGCTCGCTGGCCGCCCAGTCCCGTTCCTCCACGGAGCCAGACTCTGATTTTACCTCGCCGTACACTTCAGCCGCGCCGTCGGTCACGGGCAGCCCCTACAGTCTGGCAAACTTTGCGACCGTCTCCGAGGGTATCAGCTATGGCGTCTCGGGCCCGTACGAGCACATTCACCCGGCAAACATGACCACGAACCTTGACCACCACCACCCCCAACAACAACAGCAGCAGCAGCAGCATCAACAACAACACGCCCCTTACTCAATGCCCTACCATGACTGTAGTTACCAGTCCAACTCTCCCTGGCCATCACAGTACCCGCGCGACGCAACCACGTCGGCAGGAATGAGCAGTTCGTTCCTCGCCACAGTCTCCAACCCGCATGCCTTTCCCGTTCTTACTCCCCCAGACGATTTCATGCAATTCGAGGCCTATGCTGGTGTGCAAGCCGGTGGGTCTGATTACTGGCAATATCGTCGTTAGCTGGACATGACACTTTTATTGGATATTCTTTACTATATATATTTTTCGAAATGTTAGACCTTTGTCTTCTGCTTTCAGGGCAGAGGACACTACATAGGGTGACTACAAGAGTGTGTTGGTTTTACTGGGACGGAGTTTGCATACAAGTTTTGATTATTTCGGTGTTGGACGGCGTTTACGATTACGAGCAATTTTTGGTTACTGGACATGAAGGAAAACACGATACATAGTATTAGACAGACATATGACCGGCACAATTCGAGAGCTACAAACTTGGATATCCTCAATAATACACTTTCCCTCAGCTGAGAGTGTCTGTAGGTATGTACGAGGTGTTGAAGGGAGGTCGGGCACCTCTGCATCCTGCCCACGCCCTGATAGGTCCCCGTTTGGCTCGGGGCCGCGATACCCGTGCTGTCCGCTGTGACGTCGTGTGGGCGTGTGCGATTACAAAGCCCATGACAAAGACACTGCATAGTAAGAAATAAAATGCACATAGTATCAGGCAAACAAGGCTCACTTGCGTGCTGCATGTGCTCCGCGACCTGCCTGCATGCGCCATTCCTTGGGTCCAGTTCTGCAAAGATCTATGTAGTTCGCCTCGCCGATGTTTGGTGCTCTGCTCCGCCAATCATATCAAAGAATTTACCCAATTTCAGGTGCACAGCTGAGGCGAATTTGGTCCCTGGGCCTATTATTTGCGAAGGAAGCGCCCGAGTTGAGGAGGAGGGGTGTGATTTGGCGGTGGTGCCTTGAAAGACCCCGGCAACTTCTTCTTTCAGATGGCCCGAGCAGAAGAAAAACATGGAAGTTGGACATGGAAATAATTTAAATCATCCAATAAAATTAATAGAAAAAACGAAACTGGGTCTCTATGCAAAGGTCTAATTCAAGTTATTTCCTTGATGCCAAAAGAGGTTGTGGGATTGTGGGTGATGGACCAAGCCGTTGCTTCAAGAAGATGCACGAGCCATCTCCCCGCAGGGTTATTTTAAACAAGAGTAAGTTTGAGAGCATCAATTTAGTTTTTGGGAGCCAGCAATAAATATATATCTTTTTATTTTAAATATATATACATATCTATATGCGGCGGATTGTAGTCATGAGGTGTTTTCAGTTTTGTCGAAAACTCTCCGTTCAACATCTTATGCGAGTTGCCAAGAACTCTGCCCTGTTTTCCGGTGCTGTAAAATAGACAACACGACATAAGATTTTGTCATAATAGTGCCGGCAGAATTAAAGCAAGACAAGGTGTGGCTTAATCCGATAGTCTCGACCACTGGGTGGCCGATTCGCCCAAGGAGGATAATTTGGCGAGATGCCTACCCTACGCGGGGTGACTCCAAGGCGGCATGGCCTTTTCTCGGCCGGTTAAAAGTCGATAACCAGGTTTTACAAGATAAGCTACCCCGTAGATCCGGGGAGGGGCTCTGGTGAAGCTGTTAAGCTCAATGTCTAGGGACACATTCCTTGACCTTGCTTGCATACGCCGACGACAAACGCCGCCATGACCACCGCCAGAAAGTTTTCGTTCTATGGTACACTCGGAGCAAAGAAAGTTGCCTACCTGCTTCATATCGCAAAAAGAGACTTGAAGCAGAATGTTTGGCTCGTGCCAAGTTCTTGGCTCGCATCCATCTGCACAGATACGATGGAACTCTTGCCAGGATGATCCACAAGAAGAATTTCGAAACGATCTCTACAAAGGGAATAGCTCGAAATGGGGCAGAAGTTGTGGAAACGATTGCGTGCGTGATTTTTAGGACCCTGGTTCACTTTGACTGGCTCGGTAGCGGTGTGTGAAAGACAGTTGGGGCAGGAGGAAGGAATATTTGGGTGGCGTATACAAGGGGCGTGAACCCAAGGAACAAGGTGGATTACAAGGTTGCAAGGTTCGCAAGAGTTTGCGAGAATCGGAACATGGGGCGTCTCCGTACTTTTCTATAATTCCCAATTGTGAGCCTGCCTGAAAATACCCGGCGGACAATGAAAATTGAAATAAAATAAAATATTTATGCATGTTTGTAGCTGTGAAAGTTAAACATCCCCAACTTTTGATTGTTGATGTCGGCTTGCCGTCGACTCCCATTCAGCGCCTACTTGCCAATAGAGTACGACACAACAGGGTGGCCATGCGTTCCAATGAAGAATTATAAATCAAATTAAAAATAGTATTTTTTTCACAACCCAGATTACAAACCGGCCACTGCCTGTTTGATAACTCGAGCGCGGTCGAGATGCAATCGGCGACTAATAAGAATCAACTGGTTAGCGCTGGGTTAACGAGCCACTTTTCTGCTCGCCTCCACCGCCAGCATTTCGGCCATCGGCTTGCCACTAGTGACGACATAATTTTCTTGGACAACAAAAAACAGCTCGACCCAACCAGCTTCACGAGCTATACGACCACCAAAAATGTCGTCCAATGATGCAAGCAGTCCTCTGCCGACGAAAAAGACTGTCCTCCAAAAGATGGAAGACTGGGGCAGTGAGTGAACCCCCCTGCGACAGCGCGCGCCATGCGACAATGGCTGGTCACGGTCCAATTGGACGGGACAATCAAGACTTACCAGAACGAATCTTAGCATCCTCCCTACCGCCCTCTGTCCTCGCCATCCTCATAACAGCCCTGCATGCGCGCCCGCTGCAGCCCGTCCCGCTCTTCCTCTTCACGCCGACGCTCCTCTTCTCCTCGTACCTCAACCTATCAGGCTTCACCACGGGCAGCGCAGGCCTGACGGCAGCCTGGTCGGGCCTCTACGCGCTCCTGGCCTTGCGACGGAGGCAGAGCCTGCGCGGCAAGTTTTCAGTGCGTGGCCTGGTGCGCGGCACCGCCGTTGGTCTCGGCGCGGCCAACGCGGCGGCGGGGGGCTGGGTGTACCTCAAGGGCGACTTTAAGCAGGACGACGAGCGACGACGCGAGCGCAAGCGCTGGTCAGGCTCGACCGACCAAGGGAATACAAAAGAAGAGAAGGACTGAAAAAAATTATGTCTTGAACAAGACAAACGACAAACGATGAATCATTCATACTGACGGACCAGTCCACAAGGGATTTGATTGGTTGCGACGAGGAGAGAGCTATCAGGCTGGCTATACCTCGGATTGCAATAACCTCATTTTTTTTATCACGTGTTGTATAATATCATGGTTTTGCTGATGGAGCAAGGCCGTGTTGTACTTTTAATACATCTACACCGTTTCGCCAGTTGTCCTGGTCAACCTAGTGTATAAGCAACGTCACCACCCCCCATATAATGAGAAGAAATATACGCAAAAATTATATATTTATTCATTCATGTTTCCTGCCATGGACAGCATGTTCAAGGGGATTGTCGAATTGACGCTTGTGGCTTCTGTCGAGGGTGCGCCCTGTCGAAGCCATACCGGAGACCGGCCTACGACAAGGCTGCACTCCTGCCCAAATGACACCCAAATTCCTGGTATTCATGGCTAAATGGAAGCAATTTTAATATAAATTGAAAGTTTAATGACTGCTGCCAAGAGCTATGAATCATATTCTGGATCCTTTTCGAATAGTTGCCGCCCAACAGATGTCGTCTGGGATGGCTGGGTCAGTCGCTGTTACCAGCCGACCGCCGAGGAATCTCGTCGGCAACGTTTATGACTAGCGTATAAAAGACAATCTCTTTTACGATATGTACATGCCATGTATGAATTATCAAGCCCAAGCTTGATGGATGTTCCTTTTTGACTAGTTCTACTTGGCGCTAGATTTTAATTTTTTGTGGTGACATGGCATGGCTCACAGCTTTGGCTTTCTGTCTTGCCTTGACTTTATTTTTTATCTCTTGATTAAATTTAAAGCTTATTGTGTACCCTCTACCCATTAATTGGCATCACTCCGTATACCTACCGAGCGAGACCTACGGCGTGTTTTGTACACCTTTCCATCGAATCTACGGATCTTGTCACCCATTTTTGGGGGTTTCGGGTCGCTGCATGGGGTCCAGGCTCTGCTCCGTTTTCTTGCACTGTGCCAGGGACATGCTCCAGGGGCGTGGACGCAGCAACGAACATGTGGCGACGTGCATGGATTAGTTGTCAGGCGCGCCAATAGTGTCCCCCTGTTGGAGATGGAAATGGACCTCGTCTGCCAGTACTCGCATGACGCTAGAGTACTAGTTTAGAACTTTAGATTGCGCCTCTGCGGGAACTAGGGACTGCTCCGCACTGGTTTTGCATGGGTGCGTTTCTGTTGGCTCCGCTGCATCGTGAGATTTGCGAAAGGGTTGGTGTTGATCAAGTTGATGCCTTTTGCTATGGAATTCGAAATTCTGAGCAATATATTATGTACTCAAGGTACTAACTGTACTCAGTCTGTAGGTTCTCTAGGTACTCTGTAGACGGTAGAAAGTGCCCACCATATTTTAGAGGGGCTGTGCCCTAACTGTCACTAACTGGTCACTAATTGGATACTGCATCTGCCAATGTAGGGCATTCTGTGGATGCCTAAACCATGAAATATTATGTAAACTTTGTCCAAGGGTTTTTTCTCTCATATTTATATGCCCGTTTGTCAATGTTATGAAATGTAACAGCAATAACAGCAACGAGTACATCCAAGGCACACAATGGAGGACGGCCATCCCGGTGCCTGCGGTCCAATCACCTTGACAGAGGATCTCAGGAGATTTTTACTACGTCCAGGGCTGTAAAATCACGAGAGAATGTGGCAAAAGAAACTTCTCATCATACCAAAAGAACGTTTGGACAGGACAATCTTCCCTACTCCTCAGCAGCTCTTCGCCAAGTTGGGATATATTCAGCACATTGCCTTTCTTTACTCCCACTCTGCCAACGCCAGCCAATCTGGGAATCGGCCGTTTCTATCATGGGATCTGGCGAATCTTTTTTTAATGCCCGAGTGTCAGCTCCAGGAGCTGAGCGCAGACACTGCCGGCATCAATGCATTCATGAACGACTCCTTTGCATTCGTTCATCAGGGCATGTTTCGCCCCTCATAGCTTTATACGTCTACTAAACATGTACTATAGTCTTGCGTGGTAGAACAGAAGTTCCAAAGGACCTCAAATTATTAAATGGCAAGGGCGTGGGATGTCCTCAAAAGATCAACCAGGCTGGAGTAAGTTTCCTTCTTGTCAGCCCGTCATTTAAAACAGATCACCAACATATTTCCTCTAGGTTCTCAGACGCGACAACTTCAAATGTCTCCTTACCGGTAAAGACATGTCACTGGAAGTCTGCCACATCATCCCGTACAGTGGCTTTGCGACCACGACGGATGAGTTGGCACTCCAACGTCGCTGGCATATTGCTAGGCGAATGTTTGGAAGCCAAAGAGCTATCGAGCTTGAAAGGCTACTCAAAGGGCCCGGTTGTACCGAGTTTACTTGGAACCTCATTACGCTATGCAGATGCATTCACCAATCATGGGATCTCGACCATATTGGACTGGAGCCTGTCGAGATATCAGGAAACGTCCAGATTCGGATCAGAGTACAGTGGTTTGTGAAACCTGACGCATCAAAGTACGATTACCTTGCAGACAGCAACGCTACAGTTGATGAGATCAACAAAATGGTCCAACCTCTGTCTGATGACGCCAACATGACCCATGTTCATGAAGTCAACGTTAGGACGGGGCAGCCCGTCCTTACGGGTAACGTTTACACCATTTGCTGCCAAGATACGATCGAAACAGGCCTTATGTTTCGGGCTCTGCAGGCAAGATGGGATCTACAACATGTCATGTTCTGCGCTGGTGCATCCGGTCTCTCGACTGATGATTTTCTGATGCCCCCTGAGGATTTCTTTCACACTATGATGGTCGAGTCTTCTCTTCGTCAGCTTTAATTAATATAATTACTAAAATCAAGAAAATCAAGAAAATCATGAGCTAGGCTACATTACTCATTTTATCATCTTTATTACATATCATCCAAGCTCTGTCTCCAGCCAATTGGTTCCGTGTCAAAGGTTCGCGACGGCTACACACTCATCCAGACTCAAGCTCAATTGGGCTTGAGCTTAGACAATGCCCTCCGCAATTTTATCCAGCTCGATTTGGGCGACGCAGGTTCCTCAGGCGCCAGTCTCAGCTTCGTCCACCCCTTGCTGGCGAATTCTTCGAGTATGGCAAAGAGCTCTGGGGGGTACTGCAAAATGGCCACTGGCGCTAGTGACAGAGGAAACCCTCCATCTAATGTGCCATTTCTCTGCCAGAAGGCACCAAGAACCGGCGTTACAGATCGAAATTCTCGGTTCCCTGGGCCTTCTGGCGAGTTAACGTCTGGCCGTGACGTCGCCGTATAATTCTTGCACATGGACGACGACGACTTTTTTGTCGTCATCATCCGGGATGGTGATTGTGGTGTCCGTTGATCAGGCTGTCTGTGCAGTCAAAGCCGTGAAAAAACCGGGCTGTCCGTCTTTTCAGTCTCGCCAGAGTCTTCCTTTACGTGCGCCCTCTCGGCAGCACATTCGCTGCGAGACGGCTTGGGTGCGGGGACTAGAAAATAATTAGTATTGTGTTATGCAAACGAGAGTAATGTTTTGTACTGTATTCAGTGTGTCGCTGTCCCAGCCTCCGTTTTCTAATTCGCCCTCACTGACCCATCATCGTGGGGTGGCCGCCGTTGACCCGAAGCAGGTACATGAACCACTAGATAAAAGTACATCTTCAACAGTGGTCAATTATTCTTCATCGCGACTTCAGCCTGCAGCTCTAATTTTTACTTACTTCTATGCCCTTCTACCCTTTTCTGCCTGACCAGTGGCAAAAATGCCGCGACGCGCCACCCTGCAGCTTGCCGTATTCATGCAGTGCATCATCTCGTTCAGACTTTTCAACATCACAACTCCTCATTATACTTGTCGTCTGTGATGATGCGAACGGGCACGCCTTCATTAGTATTCGAGCCAATGTCCAAGCTGCTTATATCACCGTACCAGAACTCATCCGTAACTTTTTATTTCTATTCTACTTGGAACGAGCATGCGTAATAAGATGAGAAAGTCAAAGGAAACTGAATCATTACAAACGTATATTGTCCTTGACTCTGATACTTCCCGGTGATTAGTACATAGCCAACCGACAGCCAGCAAATCAACAGCCTCCCGTCCCGCCACCCATCTCCTTCCACTCATATCTGCCTCTCTTCCAATCGCCCCAATCCGATTAGTAATCTCGTCCAGCGAAACTGTTCCACTGTCGCATGATCCTCAACCCCATAAGCCTTGCCTTCCCGCGCGGCGTCACAAGCTTGCTCCTATTGTGTAGCGTCATCGGCTCAAACTGCATCTCCCAAATCTCCATCTCCATCTAGCTCACTTCCTATGTCTATTTGGGACATGATTCTTATTTCTCAATGGCCCAATTATAAGGCCACTTACATTGGTAAAGACCGTCGTCGTGCAAATATTACTAGACGACATCGCCAAAGTGAATTCATCAATAGTTTGAATAAAGCGGTCTCAGATGGCGCAAAGCTTTCGGGCTTGAAGATTTAAATCCATTTCCCGGACAGTCGTATTTATCTTTCCTCGAAGGGGTGGTGGCATTTGACGAAAGACGTGGGAATGCAATCAGTACAAGATGGTGTTTAGATTTGATACAGTAAGGCCAGTTGGATTTAAATACTATAATTTAGAGAAGAGCTATTGGTATAGTATGATCAGGACGGTAGCTTTGCATCATTGTTTGAGACTGCCGTCACATTCGGCGCGCAAAACGGTGTGTTGAGGTTCCTCAGGGCATCATTATTGCCGCACTTTTGAGTGAATATGGAATGCGGGGCAGATGCTAGACGTTTCTCTTCAAGTTAACATTGACAGGAACATCAGCGTCGACCGGGACGATAATGTCTGGCTGTCTCCTCAGGTTGACATTGACAGGAACATCGGCGTCGACCGGGACGATAATGTCTGGCTGTCTCCTCAGGTTGACATTGACAGGAACATCGGCGTCGACTGGGACGATAATGTCTGGCTGTCTTTTGACATTGGAGCCGCCAGCATTGCGTTCTGTCAACCTAGCCTCAGCCTGCGAGTGTGTTAGGATACGACTTATACACGCATTCAATGAAGCTTACGGATGACGTAGGCATGGCGGTTGCCGTCGCGCATAGTAGCAAGGCGGGAAAGACGAACTTCATGATGAATATTGAATAAAGGAGAAAATGTAATGAGTCAATTTCACAAGCTCGGCAGCACGCATATTGTTAGAATATATATGTACATTATCCTGGACGGGTTTTACTGACTACTAATTAAACATACCTGATTAGCTAATACATGTCTCATATCAATTTTGCCCGGAAGGATATTTCTAGCGCCTCCCATACTAATACAAGGGGGACCTATATTACTTGTCCCGCTGCTAGACAATAATTTCCAAAAGCCATTGTAGTACCTGCAGCTTCTGGATTCCCATGATTGCATGGCGTACCAGACGAACCCGGCACGTCCCAGCGCCCATCACTTCTGCGCCCTGCAGCCGCACATCAACCGACTTCTGAGGTCACAATACTCCATTGATCTGCAGCCATAAGACACCGTCATTTCAGAGCGATTTCATCGTTACAGGCATTATGGACTAAATTAGACCTAATCAGACATTGCGTACGCACTGATGAAGTTGTGAAGTTTTGTCTCTCCTCGGCCTCGCGTCCCCTGGATCAGCGAAATGATCTGATCGCATGTTGGCACGCAGTCGCATCACCAGGGTTGGACATCGAGCGAATATTCGATCGATTCGAATCGAACGAGGAGTCTATTCAATCAAATCAAATCGAATGTAGTTTTCGTTCGATCGATTCGACAGATGTCGAACACTTCAACCAAAAGCGCACATTTGCCAGCGAAAATTCATCTCATCAACTTTTTCAGTCGTATAACGCCAGTACACTGGTTGCTTTTGCATGCCTTATACATAACTCGTATCGGTTTCGCCAGTTTGTCTGCCAGCTACGAGATGAGATTACAAGGTCTGAAAACTACAGCCAAGTAGAGAGAAACATGCAATTTGAGGTCAGACTCTTTGAAACTTCTGTGTAATATCCTGGTAGTTGCACTTTTTATCCGTCTACTCTCGAAACATTTCATTATTACAATAGGGCGCGGCACGCGTCTGCCGCTCCGAGACGTTTCACTGAATCAAAGTTGCCATTACATTTGATTTTATTTCTCACCGCTCTTACCATTATCAGAGGCTATCTGACAAAACTGTCCACACATAAAAGCCTTCAGCCTTTCCCGATAACCTTGCATCAACACAACAGCAATCGTCCTCTCAACACCCCCAACTCAAGAGACTGAAGACGTTTCACACTACCCTTCATTTGCAATAATACCGTCAACTACAATGAACTATTCGGCACTTTTTCTCGTTGCTCTGGCTTCCGTAGTCTTGGCTGCTCCAGTGAACGATAATTTAGGCCAGCCCAGCCTTCAAACTGATCCTCATCTCGTAACCGGCCTTCAAAAAGGACATGGCGGCCCCGAGGAGGCAGTTATCTCTGGACTGTTTGTGAGTATTAGATGATGGGCCGCAAAAGCTCAATCACAGCTGATATGGTGAATCCAGGGCGCGAAGCCTCAGTAGCGGCTTGACTGAGCACTGTCTTATAGAGAGTAGGTTGAGCACACCGACGTCGAAGCGTGAGTAAAATACGATAAACGTTAATAAGATAATAACTAAGAAAACTGACAGTGGATCCATTCAGCGCGGTTTGCCAGTGGGACTGCCGAAATTTCAGCTTGGAGTGGCCGATTGATCTGTCGTTATAAGAAGGAATAAGCTTTTCAGTGTTTTCATCGTTTAAGAAGTCTAGATTTTATGAGTTTTTTTTCTTTTTTCTTTTTTGTGAAGTGTGTGCTCCATCTGAGAACTGCTTCGGAGTAGTGGCGTGCCTCCTAGCTCAGGAGATGACTTTACCCTATAACTTCTAGGCAATCCACGAACCGAGCAAAATATATTATTTGTAGCTCGTTTGTTTGTTCATTTTTGTCGCTGTTTACAGTCTATGCATTGTAGGTTTCTAATGGCCCCAACGCAACAGTATGCAACTCCTACGACCGTTTGCGCAAGCCCGGAGCAAGGTCACCTAACTATAGTGCTAAGAGGATGTGGGTTAATGATAGGCTTCACACGCCGGTCGAAATAGTCATTTTAATTTTCAACATTGAAGATGACATAGAGTGATTTACTGGCAGAGAAAATTGATGTTATCAATATGCACGTGTCGAAGATTTCGAATGAGGCCCTCTATGCCGATGCCACGCCCTAATTATTACTCTTACACGGGACAGTCAGTGCCAGGTGCTAGTATATAACATGGGCTGTATAAGTAACAGCACAATAACAGCAAATTATATGTATAAGAAGCACAAATAAAATAAATAGAGGCAGTAAACTGGTACTCATGGTTAAGGCGAATTCTTTGGTGGCTCATTTTACCGGCACGAATACAAGTCATTACAGAGGATGGTTCCAAATCTGGTCAGCCTGTTGATCGTATGCATCTGCAATTTTAGAGCCCACGAGTCAGCTTCTGAGTTTCAACCGGAACCTTGCAAATGTCTGGTGGGAGGAGTGGGCTTCTGCCCGGTAGCTGTCTGTGCGCGGCGGCGGGAGTATTCTCTCGGAATCGAATCCCCCATCTTAAATTATGTTTAATGGACATTCACCAGAAATGGAGCAAGGCAGCGACATCAGCCGATCCTCATTTATGACATTAGTTTAGACTGGGTCAACGGCGGCGATTCATAATGCACACTGGCTTTCTCGAAATTATGAAAGCTGCAAACTTGCAACAACGCAAGCCACTCGACCTAATTCAACCGGACCAAATTACCATCGAGAGATTTGGGGTCGGCCCGTGGCGGCAGGCAGCACTGTCTCGGAATCAAATGTCGCATCAGACATAATGAGATTAGTGGTCTCCAAAAAATCAGTACAGTCAATTGGCTTGGAGAGATGGCAGAAACGAGGGTTTTTTTCCTGATCCTTATATAACGTGTTAGCATTGAACTCAACCACTCGTCGCTACCATTTTCTGACTAACAGCTTTGCCTTTTGTTCCGCATAGCAATGACTGAACCAATTCCGCAGAAATGTACTGTCCTGGTAGTTGGTGGTGGCCCCGGTGGCAGCTTCGCTGCTGCAGTGCTTGCTTTGGAGGGATACGATACTGTTCTTTTAGAGGCGGAAAAGTTTCCAAGGTAAGACAAATTTCTGTATTTTGTTTGCGTTGGAAGCCTTTTCATCTGCGATGTTTTGATTTCGGAGATGATTTAGGAAATTATCTTCGGCTGACTGAACATAGGTATCACATCGGTGAGAGCATGCTACCATCATTTCGCCACTTTCTCAAGTTTATCGACTTGGACGAGAAATTTGACCAACATGGATTCACCAAAAAGGTATCAAATAGAATAGATGATCCAGGTGGTAACGCCTTTGCAACTATGATTACTGACAAGACAATGCCGATTAGCCGGGAGCAGCATTCAAACTCCACAGATCCAAACGTGAAGGATGTAAGTGCGCTCTGCCAATTGTTTACTTGTATCACATTATTTTGACAACTAAATTAATCATTTTAATTGGCACTTTTTACCTGTATAGACACGGATTTTTTAGCTGCTGGCGGCTCGGACAATTATACTTGGAACGTAATCCGCTCTGAAGCAGACGAGCTAATGTTCCGACACGCTGAAACGTGCGGCGCTCGCGTCTTTGATGGTGTCAAGGTAACGTCAATTTCTTTCGAGGAACCTCCGTCGAAAGTTGAGGGAATGGATACGAGCCACGGCCCCGGGCGGCCAATCAGTGCTTCGTTCATTGACAAGGAGACTGCGGCGACTGGGGAAATAATGTTCGACTACATCATCGATGCAAGTGGTCGAATAGGCCTACTTAGCACCAAGTATCTGAAAAACCGCAAATACAACGACGGCCTTAAGAATATTGCCAGTTGGATGTATTGGAGAGGTGCTGGCAAGTATGAGCCAGGAACAAGACGAGACAATGCACCTTTTTTTGAAGCTTTGCAAGGTATGTTCATGGCTCTCATCTTGCCCTGCGGAGCAAAGTAGCTACTTTCTACGAAACAGGGATTAACAATACCTTTACGCTCCGTTTTGAGACTTGTACTGATTGATTTGAAAGATGAGACTGGCTGGGCTTGGTTCATTCCACTCCATAATGGAACAACCTCTGTGGGTGTTGTAATGAACCAAAAAGCTGCCGCAATTAAAAAAAAGTCCTTGATGTTAGAGAATTCCACAGAATTCTACATGGCTTGCCTCAATGATGCCCCAAAAGTCCTGGATTTGCTCGGTGACGCCCAGCCTTTCACCGACCTCAAGACCGCCTCAGACTATTCGTACAGCGCGTCAAGCTACGCTTTCCCCTACGCACGAATTGTTGGAGATGCAGGATGCTTCATTGATCCCTATTTCTCGTCCGGAGTTCATCTGGCACTCACTGGGGCACTGTCGGCATCACTGTCCATTTGCGCGTCTATCCGGGGACACTGTACCGAAGAGGCAGCTGCACAGTGGCATAGCCAGAAGGTAGCAGATTCGTACACGCGATTTCTACTCGTCGTTTTGTGCGTTTATAGGCAGATCCTTAACCAAGAAGAGTCTGTGCTAAGCGACATGGACGAGGACAACTACGACAGGGTGTTTGCCCTCTTCAGGCCTGGTAATATTATTCAGCATTTTATTATCCTCCTTCTCCGTCATTTCATACTCCCTCAGCTACCTGTGCTAACATGATGCAGTCATTCAAGGCACTGCCGATGTCGATAGAGCGGCACTAAGCGCCGATGAGCTCGGCAAGACCCTCGACTTCTGCGCGTCTGCCTTCGAACCCGTTGGCCTCGATGCAAGCAGTACGGAGGAAATTGCAGAAATTTGCAAAACCACAGATAGACGCTATTTCATGAGCAGCATTCCAGGTCTTACTCCTGATCAAGCTCGAGCTGTCAATCATATTCGTGCCAGGCAGATGATGCGGATCGAAGATATCATGCACATTTCCAATTTTAAAACTGATGCAATTGGCGGATATGTTCCGATCATGGAGAGGGGGAAAATTGGTCTCAAGCCTGAACATGTAGGGGCAGGACCTGACACTGAAGGAGCATTCCGACTTTGCGACGCCGCGGAGGGGGGTTTGTCCTTTGATATGGTGACAGCTGGTTGATGACATCTTTTTGCTTTGGTGATAAGAGAATGCAATGCGACTGTATTTAAGCAATTAGTTTTGAATTGACAATGCGCTGCTCTAACCAAAATATTAGAGTATGGGTTCGTCAACAAGACATCTTACTGTCGCCTGTCGACCGGCCTCAGTCCTGATGCAGCGCAGCTTACGTCTGATAATATGATACGGAGTATGTGTGGCTGGACGCAGATGATGAATAATGGGCCAATTAGAGACGTACTGTCCATTTTCTACGAGTAATATGCACATTAAGAATTAGAAAAATCGAATGTTATCCAACTTGCTTTATTAACAATTCTCAGACCAGGAATATATAAAAGCAATAGTAAACGCTTGAAAATGATCGCAGCTAGGGATTGGATACATTTTCTACCGGCTTGAGGAAGCCATCATCTATCCAGCGATCTATATACTGTTTGAGCAGGCTGTCACTAATAGGACCAAGCTTGGCCAGCCGCGGAAAGTGTCGGACTGTATTGCTTGTTGACATGAGCAGCCCCCCGCAGCTTATGCGAGTGAAGTGATTTTGGATGAAATCAACCAGTGTGTACGCGGGGTTAGCACCTGAGGCTACATTGTCGTGAGGATACATCCACTGACGCACTTGCTGGAGCCAGTCGCTAAACGGAATGACTGGAATCCTCAGTACCTCGGAAAATATCTGGATGGTATTCTCCCACGGTTGACGTACTGGATTCTCCATATGGTAGAATGCATGCAACTCAATGTGATCCGGTTGCGTTAGGATTTCTATTATGCCGCCCGCAATATCGCCAACTGCCATCCACGCCATGGAACCATGTAAATCTGGCAGAGCACCAATCGTCTGGGAGGAGTTGATGAGGAGTGGAACGTGCTCTGTCGAGTTCCAGTGGCCGTTGATGGTGCTGCCTGCAATCTGACCGATCCTAATCGTTGCGGCGCGAAACCTATTCCTATGGCGGCGAAGGGTGCTGTCAAGCATGCACTCACAGACGTGTTTTGCCTCGGCATATCCATTCGCAAATACACTTTCAATAGGGACACTGGCTTCTTCCACGGCCGGAGAACCTGTCCAGACTGGATGGCAAGCCACAACCGCAATAGATGAGTTGAATAGCATCGTCACCAAGCGGCCATGTTCAGTTGAAATATCTCGAGCCAACGAGAGAATATTAGCCATTATGCGGAGCTGCGGCTCAAACTGTTTCACAGGCCACTTGAAGTGCATCAGCCAGGCGTTGTGTACAATATGCGTTACTTGTTGCACCAACAAGGCATACACTGGTTCGGTCAAGCCGAGGTTTTCACTTTCTGTCAAATCCGTCTCGAAAACACGCAGTTTACTCATGGTAACCGCAGAGAGTTCCAAACCCTGTTTTTCCAAAGCTTGTTTTTGTCTCTCCCAAGGGTCTTGGTGATGTCTGCCTCTACGGTTCAGGCAGAAGACACGGCTTACATCCTCACGAATAGCCGCCTCTGCAACCAAATGGCAACCGAGGCCTCCGGTGGTGCCAGTTATTAGTATGCATTTCGACAGTGACGTTGATTGGTTGTTTCGTTGGAGGTCATGCGTTACCTGTGCCCTCAACGGCCGCGAGAACCCATCTGTCAACTCTTGCACGTAATTCGCAAGAGTTTGTTCACGAGTTGCGTTCTGTGAAGAACTTCCGTCTCTGACACCAGGACTCGAATTGGAAAAAAGCGGGTTTGTGTTTATTGCCATATTAATCTCCAATTTTTCTAGGTCATCCATGCTCTGGCTGGACTCTACACTGGAATCAGCTGTCGTTCGTAATGCGTATTTCAGCCTCTAGAGACATGCTTACTTAAGGTAGCCGTCTCATTCCTAGTACTGTACCCGGAAGATGGCGTACTTTTGCCGAGATCAACACTCCCCTCGTCTATCCAATCTTGCGCAGTTAACGGACCGCCGCTGTTGTGTTGCTGGTTTTGCTGTTTGTGTTGGATTCCAGTATCCATAACACATTGAGCCAGAGAGGAAATATCCGAAAACGAGGCCATAGCGCTATTCGGTAGAGTCAAGCCCAATTTGGACTCAATTTCGTTGATAAGCTCCATTCCAATTAAGGAATCGATCCCAAAATCGATCAAGTTGTCACCGTCGACTATTCTGTTCACAGGTACTCCTACCAGATCCGAAATGATACTTTTCAGCTGGTCACAAATCGATGACGAGGTAAGGGATGCTGACCCACGCACACTACTGTCAAGATGCTCTCGTGCATCTGTTTCTTGCTGTGCTATTGCTGCAGTGGACAAATCAAAATCACCACGCTTGTGCACCTCACCATAGGGGCCAGAATAGGGCACCGGTGGAGTCGTGAGATGCGATGCAGACCGTGGCAGCGGCGTAGCCGAGCTCAAAAGCCGTGCTAGTACTCTTTGCATGGCAGTACGCGACGTCCTAACAAATGACATGCCGAGGATAGCTTGGACCAAGCGACCATCCGTTGCATCGAAAATGAACACGTCTGTTAGCGACTGATTACGGCAGGTCTGCAGCTGGTTGGCAAATGCATGAAACTCAGTGGAATCGATCCTTGTTGGCGTTCGGATCCATTGTTGCACCACATTGGCCAAGTAGATATCCTCGGTCGACTGGTTTGTAATGCAGTTGATCCAAAGCCCTCCGAGCTGGAAAAATGCGTCCGACAGATAAGCATCAAATAAGGATGATGCATCTGTAGTTGATTTGAACTGTTCAGAAGTGATGCGTGCTGCGCATTCGTTACCGCGGCACACAAATCTCTGCAATCTTCTGTATTTTGCGCTATACTCCACGACATCTGAGAATAGCCGGTAAATAGTTCGCGATCCAATAGCGTCATCAGCATCGTTGATGGTACCTTGCAGCATATCCTTGACACGGTCATGACGAATAAGCCTCGCAAAGGGTTCCAACTGAGCCTGCAAAGACTTGTTGTTGGATTGGACGAACGTAATATAGCCAGTAGTATGGACTGAATTCGCCCCATCCACATCAACGGCACTGAAGATAGTAAAATGCCACTCCGTCTCTGGCCTGTGGGAGTTTCCGCTTATACGAATCCATAGCTGCGTGTTTGAATTCTGGCATATGGGCAACTGGTACTCAACACTCCTGACCTGGGAGACAGCCCCGCTGTTGTTGTAGTCAGGATGGAGGATACTCAATGCCTCAGTAACGAGACCTATTTGTACCGTGGCAGGGCAGATGAGTGCTGTCTGAATAGTGTGATGGCCTGAAAGCATCTCCTGGTAGGACGTATGTTGCGTGTTCACACGGAACTGTACGTCCATTTTTTCTGCAGTAGTGTTTGTAGATATGACGGTTATGAGATCTTCCCGTTGTATAGCTGCTTGTTTTGCGTCTGTAGCTGGGGCGTCTGTTATTTCCAAATCCAACCAGTGTGAGTGGGCATTGAACTGGTAAGGTGGAAGCAGTAGATGCCCGAGATGGTCTTCGGTCTCTTTCTGGGACTTATGATGTGCCCAGAATTGGCAGCCCATGCCCAGTCTCCAAAGGGCTTGGGTAGTTTCAGCCAAACTATTCCATGCACGCCCGTCGGCGCATAAATTGAGACCATGAAATGCATACGTGTGATCAGAATCGGGTGTTACCAGCACACGTGCTGCTAGTGAAGTGATGCCCGAACTTGTACCCGCTTCGAGAAAAATCAACGGGGAGCCAGATGAGAACTTTCTGGCGATGCGCTGAATACCATTGTCAAAGTATACAGGGTTTCGCATATGGTTCGCAACAAAGCTTGCATCAAAGGCCTGCGGTGCAGCAAATTCTGTGGCAGTTTCAATATGGATACTAGGTGTTTGAAACTTTAGCTCTTGACCAATTTCGCGTAAAGCATCGAGAAGAGGATCCACGAGGCCACAATGGAAAGCGTTCGTGACATTGAGCCACTTGCCTTTTACAGGTGCATGTTCTTCTGTAGTCCGCTGTAGCTCCGCGAAAACAACATCCATTGTCTCCGTAGATCCTGCTAATGTAAAACTTCTCGGGCCATTATAGCAGGCAACAATGGCGGGGCTGTCAGGACATCTGCTGTTTGCACGTCTGAGCAGAGCAGCGACAGCACTTGCATCACCGTTAACTGCGATCATAGACCCAGGATCTGGTCCCCAATGGTCCCGCACTGCTGTTGCCCGTAGCAATATCATCTTGACAGTATCCTCGAGCGATAATGCGTTTGAGATGCACAGAGCAGTGAGCTCGCCAAAACTATGACCAACAAGAGCAATGGGTTGTACTCCACTGTCTATCCAGCTGTGTGCAGACGCATACTGCGTTGCGAAAAGCGCCAGGTGCAATAGCACTTTATCCGGTATGGCAGTCCGCTGGAACAGACTTGGTAAGATGCTCGCGACTCCTTGTGCTTGTACCACCTTATCAACGTCACGTAAATGTTTTTGAAACACGGCAACATTTTCGTAAAAGTTACGATCAATGCCAATAAATGTAGAAACCTGACCTCCAAAGCACAGAACGACCCTTGGACGTTGAATAGAAGGAGATCGGAAGAAGTCTAACGGCATAAGGCCTGATTCAAATGTTGCCGAACCATTCTCTTCCACTGCTTGCAAAAGCAAGTCAAGCTCCTGGATAGAACTAGCACTAAATACTAGCCCGTGATCCAGATTCCTGTTGCTCTGGTATGCCAAATTGAACGAGATACCAGCAATAGTTGGGGGCGGTTTGGCGGCATGAGAGCCAGAGACATACTTTCTGAGCGCTCGAGCATAGCGGCGTATACTTGTTTCGTCATTGCCGCTAACCAAAAATGGATACATCTTCTCATCATAAAATGGATTGGTTTGCCTCTTGCAGTGAGGGCGGTGATGAGTAACCGTTTCTGGAGCTTGTATCACCACGGCCGCTGCATTCGAGCCCGAAGCACCGTAATTATTAACCAGAGCAGCCTTGAAATTGTCGCTCCATGGAATCATAGCGGTAGGTATATGCATGCAATCTGTAGACTTTGCCTGCAGAGCCGGGCTGGCTTCGGCGAAGCTGGCTTGCGGGGGGACGCAGCATTTCTGCAGCATAAGAAGCACCTTGATGAGGCTGATAACCCCAGAGGTGCATTCCAAGTGTCCGATTAAACCTTTGACGGAGCTAATGAGCAATTTCGGCCGATTACTAGGACGGTTCTCGCCGCCAAGAACTTGTCGGATGCTGCTATACTCGACGGGATCTCCCACTGCCGTTCCGGTACCGTGTGCTTCAACGACAGAGATCTGCCCCGGCATAATGTCCGCCTTTTTCAACACATTGTTGAACAGAGTGGACAACGAAGGGGCATTGGGAACGAAGAGTGGGGTGTGGTTCGAATTCTGCTGAACCGTTGTGCCAGCAATAACGCCCAGAATCGGGTCCCCGTCTGCTAATGCTGCGTCCAGTCTCTTGAGAAACACGGCGCCTGCTCCCTCGCCGCGGCAGTAACCATCCGCTTTTGCGTCAAAGGGTTTACACTGACCAGTCGGGCTTAAGAAGTGGGCTGCTGCCAAGCTCCGGAACAGTCCTGGCGACGTCATGACATGGCTACCGCCGGCGAGTGCCATATTGCATTCGCCAGACAGAATGGAGTTGCACGCTTGATGCACAGCCACAAGAGAGGAGCTACAAGCCGTATCAATGGCCAGTCCAGGCCCTGTCCAGCCAAAGAAGTGCGATACTTTGCCAGCGAGAAATCCGCGCAGGTTGCCCGTCGCAGTAAATGAGTTGGGCTTGTGACAAGCGGCGTTACTTTCGTAGTCTGTTTGACAAGTGCCAACGAAGCAGCCGATATTGGTCTCTCGCTCAGCAGCAGAAAGGCTGAAATAACCGCTCTGCTGGACGGCTTGATAAGCTACTTGCAGTAGGTGTCGCTGCTGAGGATCCATGGCAGAGCTTTCCCGGGCTGTCTTGTTAAAAAACCGATGGTCGAACTCATCATGGCCACGGATGAGATTTGCAAACCACTTTTGAGGCTCTTTTGAAGCGTTGGTGCCTGAGTTGGGCATTTGAAAATCTGCATCCCGGAACGGTATCCGCGAACTGTGGTGTAGTTCCTGATGTTGTGACTTTCCTGCCTTCAATAAGTCCCAAAACTCTTCCAGATCATCCGCGCCTGCGACCTTGCAAGCCATTCCAATCACAGCTATATCAGTCTTTACCCAGGGTCTGCTCCGTGATCCAGCTTTACCATTGTAGCTGGTATTGTACGCTCTGGAACCTGTGCGAATCAGAGTGATTCTGTCTAGCAACGAAGGAGGAATACTCAAATCGGAGCCAAAGCAAGCTATCCCGGTATTCCGGGTTCTTGAATTGTCCGCATTCAACTGACGCGCCTGGATAGCGGACAAAACTGCAGCGAACCAGTTGCACCGCTCCTGCAAAATGCACTTCAAGGCATACGTATGTAGCGGACCGTCAGTCGAAGTGACTGTTCCATGGTCCCTACTCGCAATTACGCCGGACCGAGCGAGGAGATGGAGCTGAGAAGCATCAGGCAACTGAAATTCTGCGTGCGACGAACAATATGCAGCTAGCCGGTTCACTAGGTCCGTATTGTCAACAGAATGAAAAGTTCCATATAAATCAATCTCTGACACGCAGAAATTGGCGCTCCGGAGTTTTTGCATTAACCCTGGGAGCTCTCGTCCAGGTACAATCATTGTAACGCGGTTGCGGTCATAGTAAACGGAGATGTAGCCCTGGGGGATCACTTCATGTCAGCCACTAGTCACGATAGCTATAGTTGCGAACATCATGGGCTCATTACGTACAGTGCTGAGCTTCTCTAGCTCCGCAGTTATTTCCTCATCCGTTTTGTCATTATCCCAAGAGACAGATATGGATTTTGAACGTTCTTTTAGAACATTCTCCCTATGATCAATTGCCGTCCCCACCAGCAATCCGAGATGAACAGCGGCTATTGCATGCTGCTTAAACTCTTCGAAGCTTTGCGAACTTGCTATTGCTAGCGCAGCAAGGATACCAGTACACAAACCCATAACCTCTTTCCCTTCTGAAGCGAGGCGCCACGCCATTGTTTTTTTATTGTGACAATCCTGACTTGAGGTGAGAGCCACGGTGAAGTCGGCAAGTTGAGAGACTACTGCCAATGGAATCCGCAGGGCGTTTGGCAGCGGAAAGTTTCCATTGGAGGGCTCCCTTTGAGTACTAAAGCAATGGACCAGGTCGACTAGCTTTGTGCTGTATAGCGTATTTCCATATGGAGGGTGATCGCGCAGGCTCATATCGGAATTGACCTGATTATAAAGTGATGGAAGGTTGGATACACACTGAAGCAACCAAGCGGTGGCTTCATTCTCGTGAATGAACTTGCAAAGGCTCTTGAAGGTAGCAATATCAAATGAGTATGCCAAGGAGCCAAAGAGCAAGATATTGCTTTCAGCAACTGAATGCTCTGCCCAGTTGTCTGCCGGCTGTGTTGTGGCAGCCATTTTGTAGTTGCTCTCTGTTACAGTGGCGACACGTGTGCAACTTTTATACTACTACGTGTAAAGGCAAATCGAAGTAAATTCGAACGGGGCCGAGGCAGTCAAGGAAGAATAAAAGTACAATCTCTGAAATTCTACTTATAATTGGGGGCTATAAGCTGCTGATTATGTTTGCGCGTCGCTTTTTCTAGAGCGCGGAGGTGAGGACATGGCATATTTTCACCTCGCAGCGGCCGGGAAATATGTGTCTTATTTGTGACTTATGCTTGTGGAGCTGCCAAGCAACGGCTGAAATTGAAGGGTCGATCGGAATGGCATGGATCTAGAAGGGTGGAGAGCATGAAAGAAAACTTGACTCCTTCTGAGACACAGACTTGAGCACTCTGACGAGCGAGAGATTATGAGCAACGACAGTATCCTGTTGTTCACGAGCGCCCCTCTTGGTAATAAAACAGTAACTGAGACAGGCATTTATAACACGAGAGTGTCCTTGATGTTACTCATGTCCCGCTTTTTTCCTTTGCTTTCTTTTGATAGACACCATGTGCCTCGCTCCTCTTTTAGACACAGAGCGAGACTAACTCTAGTGGTGTTTTCTGGCTTTAACTGCGCGGATTCAAATTCTTACCGGTTTAGTATTTGTCTTTTTTCTCTCTCGCGATTACGATGGCTAGTTCCTTCCGTTGATTTTGACATGCACACAGTTACCGCTCTGGCTGCGTCTGATTGCCCCCGGAAATCTAGAGATATTGAACAAGGTCGACCATACTGGAAAGACAACTGTTTTTCTACTTCTAGACATTGGTATGCCTCTCAAGGTTGCTATTGTCGGCGGTGGCATTGCCGGAATTACAGCAGCTGCCGCCCTAACGCACAGTGGCCATGAAGTTGAGGTATGATCGTCTGATGCCATCTTCATGACCAACTATTCAGAATTGACGTATCGATTGAGATGCAGATATTTGAAAAATCAGCATTTGGTCTGGAGATAGGCGCTGCTGTGTTTGTAGCGCCTAATGGCATTAAAGTGCTTAAGAATCTTGGGTTTGATCTTGGACGGGCTCGGGCCAGCAGACTGGACAATTGGGTTGTCGCCAGCGGGATTAGCCTTGCCAAACTTGAGATTCAGAACCTCACTCATGCTCCAGCTTCCTTCGGCAATGCCTACTATGCCATACATCGAGTAGATTTACATACGGAACTAATGAGAATAGCAAACATTCACAACGCATGCGAACGAGGTGGGGATACATCTAACGGTCCCATCCTGCATCTATCTTCTCCCATTGCCAAAGTGGATGCTATGGATGGCAAGGTTGAGCTGCAGGATGGTACAGTTCATCGCGCAGACATCGTTGTTGGGGCGGACGGCCTACGTTCGGTTGTTCGGGGTGCCGTACAGGGGGGCATTGAAGGATCTGATACGCTTCACACAAAGCTCAACGCCTTCAGATTCCTTATCCCTACCCAGAAACTTCTGTCAATTCCTGAAGGCCGAGACTTGATGAGTTGGAAGCATCCAGGCCTTACTCTTTTTGTGGACACCGACAACATACAAGACGAGCGGAGCATTGTATGGTATCCTTGTCGAGAGAATGTTGATCCCACCCTATTTCCATAGTGTGACCTTACTAACATTGTCAAACAGTGGTACTGTCCAAAATTTTGCGGGCATTCATCCTGCAGGAAAAAACGCAGACGGTAGTTTAGGTAAGTCTGCGCATCTAAATCCCAACACAAACAGTCACTCACGAGATATACACGGCGGCAGATTACAAGACACAAATTATTCGCGAATTTGGCCACTTCAGCCCCCAATTGGTTTCCCTACTACAGTATGATACTCTGATTTTGCTTATATTAACTGTAGCAGTATCTAAAGAGGCTTCTTTAGCATCGCGCAAGATATCAAGATATGGCCACTCTACGCCATGAATCCTCTTCCAAAATGGTCTCGCGACAAAGCCGTCTTGATTGGGGATGCTGCACATCCTGTATGTCATTTCCATATAAATTTCCCTGATACGAGTCAGTATTTGCTCATTAATGCGTAGATGTTACCATTCAGCGGCCAGGCTGCTAACCAGGCCCTCGAGGATGGTGCTACACTTGGCCGCCTTTTTGAATGTATCGACGATGCCGCCCTTGTTCCAAGTCGTCTACATCTTTTTGAAAGCCTGCGGATAAAGCGAGCGTCTCGGATACAGACATTATCAAGCGTACGAGCTAAATCGGAACATCTAATCCGTGACTTGATCCAGCCGTACATGGAACCCGGAATACAACGTAAGTGATTGGCTTAACTATATTTGGCACCAGTATGTAGTGAATTCTCTGACATATTCTTTAAAAGTTCCTAGTTCACTGTCGGAAAGGCTTTACCATGATGCGTTGTGAGTTTCTTGACGTATATTGACAGTTGTTCAAGTAGAGTCTAACTAGATTTCTAGGTTTGACGCCCTTGCGACTTGCGACAAGTTCCTTGAAAATCAGAAATGATAACCCAAGTCCATCGGAACAGAGGCCTGTAGCACATTTTTTTAGTTTATTTTGCATGCCAAGATGGTCATGTTGGGCTGTTGATTCGACTGATCAAGCAATGTATCCGTGCAAGACTGAGGGCGGTTGCAGGTGTTGTTGATGGTGAAGTTGACAAATGGAAATCTGAGGGAGGGTTACGTGAATTTTATAGCTTTTATTCCCAGATTGATAAGCCTAGCCCTTGGGATAGCTGGTTATCCGCGCACATTTCGCATGCGTGACAAAATACCCGCGGCCATGACAGACTGAAGGGATCACGACGACGCTTACAAGACAGGGTTCAAACAATGCACAGCACACCTCTTCCAGTTAGGTAGCAAAAGGAGTAGCAAAAATTGAAAGAATTATAACAGAGCATAAGATATTGTACGTCATCTTTATTTGTGTACAAGTCTCAATAAATATAGAATAGCAGTGTGGCTATGTAGAAATAATGACAGGCTTTGTCTCTTGAATGTCGAGTGGAAGCATTGGGAGCGTCAATGAACGTTGTACCATTGAAAAGGCGCTAGTAAGCGGGTTCTAACCAATTCCAGTGCTAGAATCTTCTGGCAGCGCCAATGGGAGCTTCTTGCTTGTTTCGGCTCAGGAACATAGAGGTCTTGCCAGGCAGCTCTGCGTACCTAGCTAGGACATTATCAATCCACACCACAATCAAACCCAAGAGCCATCAAGTTGGCAAACGAGTGCCTTTTGGCACAAAAGACAGCCAACAGGGCTGTAAGTTTATTGCACTTGGCCGCCTGCACCATATACTGACCAACTTGGAAGACGACCCTGCGACTCAAACCGACTTGGATCGGTCGCCGCTCCCCAGGAGCCAATGACACAGAACGCTGGACGCCGGACGCTGGATGTCAGACTGGCTACTCATCCAACACTTGGAGCACCAAAACAACAATCTTTAATAAGCTTCGAGTCGCACAGTGGTCGCTAGAGGGCTGTGCATCCGCGGCCGAAAACCGCCTGTTTTCGGGCCGACCACATTGTGGTCGAGCCAAAGGACAAGAACCAGGCCAGAAAGGCATGCAATGGCAAGGTATGCTGTTATGGCTTAACTATAACCACTGCCTGTCTCGAGCTAATGATGAGAATAGCTGGTTGTCTTACAGGTAGAGACTGGAGGGGTAGTAGGAGGCTTGCAGTCAATGATTATATTTGCTGCAGTACACCGAAGTCTTGTCTCGCCTACTGGTGGCAACACGCGGCTCACTCTTCAACCTGGCTTTTTAACTGCATAAGTAATCATTTATAGAATGCACTTGTACTTTTATTTTTAACTTTCTTAATTCTGTTAATTCTGTTAATTCTGTTAATTCTATTTTTAAAGCTCGTATTTTTGCCGATTTCCCTACTACTTGGTATCAATACAGTATCGCCTTTTCTGCATGTTTGAATGCCATCACTGTGACCCGATGCTGCCTTGATATATTGAGGGAGCTGTTGTCCATAGTCGTAGTGCGCTAAACGAATAGAGGCTCTATAAGTCTTTGATGTCCTAGAACCGACGTATATTTTCTATTTAGATAAGTCGTTTTCTAGCATGATTAGGTATATACCCTATACTCTCTACCGGACAGTTGGAAGACACTTGAAGAACTTGGAGGTGGCGATGGGGCTTTTAAGACATCGAGCATCTTAGGGGCAAAGATTGAGGCAGATGAGAATAAAGATTAGAAACAGCCTTAAAACTGGTGGCTACCTCACTGTACACTGGATGCTGTCCCTTTGCTGGTGTACTACCGATGGCCGGACAGACCAGCGCGTAAATACTTAAATACTTATGCTTCTTGTTTAGTGTGCGACATATTTTATTCCTGTCTATCAGACAACTCGACACACATCGCTTTCCATTCCCAGTGCCGTATCATATTTATACAAAATTTAGTTCAAAGCTCCCCTGGTATATGTCCAAAACGCCCTATATCCAATGCAAAAAAACGTCATCAGCAACTCATCAAATGTGCTCCCTGCCCTGCTCACAGTTCCAGCTCTTCCACCTCCATCCCGCAAGAGGTGCACGTCTTGACCGTCATGCCGTGCTCATTCTCAATCGTACGGCCCCATTCATGCACATGCTTGCCGTGCCCCCCCACTGCATCCCCAAACTTGCTCGCGCCCGTCTTGCCCAGCGTGCCCGCCTGCCTCCGAAACGCGTCCGTCCTCGTCTTGCGCTTCAGGTCCAGCAGCTTCTCCTTGAACTGTCGCTCCTTGCGTGCCTTTTTCTGCGTCTCGCGGCGCTCGTACTCGGCGTCCAGCGCCTCGGACGAGCCCCATTTCGTGGTGAGGGCGTACTCTTCGACCTGGCACCGCAGGAACAGCATCATGTCGTGCCAGTGTGACTTGTGCGGGTTCGGTCGTGACAGATGGGGTAGTAGCTCTGGATCTCGCAGCTCAGCTATTTCTATGCATTAGCTTTCAAATCAGATGTGAGAGAGTGCTAGCAGTAAACATACGATCTGTAAGCAAATAATCCTCCTTGCACTCCGTCTTGGTCAAGAGGGAGTACTTTTCCGGCATGCCATTCTTGCACTTGTTGCACACGCACAGGTGAAACACCTCCTCCCACACCCAATCCACCTCGAGGCTCCCGCACTCGCGGCACTTTTTCCGCGTCGCCTCGTCGTCGAGCACGCTGATGCCCGGCTCAAACGGGCCCGTCTTGAGCCGGCGCAGCGTCTTGAGGAGCTGCTGCTTCTCCCACTCCTGCATCGACATGTCCTTGGGCCGCCGCTGGTCGTCCTCGGCGGGCTTGTTGGAGCCGAGGACATGGTTGTGCGGGTCGTCCTCGGTCGAGAGGAAGCCGCCCTTGGTGTCCGTCATGGCGCTCATGTTGTAGTCGACGAATTTGGCAAACTTCTTGGCGGGGCGCAGCGCCGCCTCGTCGCCCCGGTCGCGGCCATCGCGGTTCGTGCCGCTGTCAACGGTGGACGTCGTGGCGGCGAGGGGACGCTTGCCGTTGGCGGGCTTGGAGATGTAGACGGAGTCGGTGGGCACGAGGCCCGAGGCCGTCTTGGGTATCGTAGGGAGGGTTCCGGCCGCGCGCTGCTCGGCTTCTCGCTGGTCTCGAATGGCCTTGGCTTTTAGACGGCTTGTTTCCTGAAATGGGAGGTTAGCGACAATGGGAGTGATGGGGGCAGAAGGAGTACTTGCAATGCGCTTCCGTTGCTCTGGCGTGAGTGGTGATTTGGCAGGCGGCCGTGAGGCTGGTGGTGGTGTTTTTTGCCGTTCCATTGTGTGAAATGTGAGTCTTTCAAAAGAGAGATGCTTCAAACCATGCAGCTTTCGACAGTCGAGTCTATAAATGCAGAAAAGCGCAGATCGTCAAGTGCAATAAAATGTGAGTTGGTATGTTCGATAAACTTTGGAGGGGCAGTCGCGGATTCACGCCAGTGACGAGCTGGCGTCGCCACTGGTTCACGGTTGCACGTGATTCCATTAAAGACTTGTACGTAACCACGTCTCAATCATCAAGAGTCAAAATGAGAAAGTCATGCTGATTCTAGCCAGAGAACTTTGGCAAACAACTTTGGCAATTTAGCTTGTTTTACAAAGCGAGCCTGGGCACCTGTCGCTCGTGATTATCATTACAAAACCCGTCCGCCATACAAAAACCCGAGGCAACTCCGCAAAATCTATAATTGTCCTATAAATGCAGTGTCCAATTCCCAACCTTGAAAAAATGAAACCCGTCCCTTTTGTATGCAAGAGCGTTTACTCGTCCTTGGCACCGCCACGGCCGGCCTTCTCGGCAGCCTCGACAGCCTTCTTGTCGCTCTGGGTCTGACCACCCTGCATGGCGCTCATGAAGCCGGCGGCGGCCTTGAAGGGACGCTTGAGCTCGCCGGTGGCGGGCTGGCCGTAGAGGTGGATCTTGACGAGGTTGCTCTCGAAGAGGGACTTGACGGGGATGATGGACTGGATCATGAGGGGGTTGGTGTAGAGCATGTAGAGATGCATGACGCCCATCATGCCGACGGCCATGAGCTGGCCGCGGAAGGCAGCCTTGAGCTGGCTCATGTCGTAGGCGTGGACGGTGGTGGTGACGAGCTTGCCCTCCTCGGAGGAGCCCATGGGGGCGGGCTCGACGTACTTGAGGGTGGTCAGGTCTGGAGGGGTTAGTTAGCGATGGGTTACTAGCAAGTGTCGCGTGAGGCGGCGCAAGCGGAGCGCAAGTTCTCAGAGAGACGTACCCTTCTTCTTGTTGATTTGGGCCATGATGTAGAGGTAGATGAGACCAATGACGACGTTGCTACCGACATAGACAGCGCGGACGGTGTTGAGCACATTGGGGTCCTCGAAAGGGATGCGCTTCGACACCTGCATCATACCGAGGATGATGATCAGGTTGGTACTGCATTGATTTTGTTAGCTGATACATGTCGCAATGGATGCACATCGTTGGTGCTGTCTGTGCACGGCCACCGAGTCGCCAGTCGATTGTGTGTTTCTTTCACACTCCCAATACAATAATGAGGCGTTCTCGATGATCGGGTCCGTAGTGACTCGGGGGTTGCGCAAGTGGAATGGGCTCTCCTTACATCTGGGGGCTGAGACCGGCCATTGTGAATAATGTATGCAGCAACAAACAATAGAGAGAATCAATGTACAGTCTCTGAGCGTGATGGAACTCAGGGAACGGCAAGAGGACAGGGACGGGGCAGGACGAATGAAGATGTCGTTAAAAGGGACAAGATGGAACCAGGCAGAATAGAGGCGAATAATTTTGGCGCGGCCTGCTGTGCTGGCCTCTTCCGCACAGCCACATGTCCCTTTGCTGACTCGGCGGACGTGGCTGGCTTTCCTGGCCAAGGTCCGTTCCGTTATTGTTCCGTGGAATGTGGCGTCGTAATGCCCCGAAACAACTGGCTGGGTTGGCCGTCGCCCATAATAAGGCTGAATGCTGGTCGCCATAGCGCTCCAAGCACCCAACCTACAGCGAGGAAGAGTACTGGAATACAACTTTACACGCTATAGATACCACTCTACCACTGTGAACGGTGCCCATGCCGAAAATCCAATGCCATTCAGAAAATGTGGATTGAAACACTTTTTACATATATCAATGACTGTATCAGACTCGGAAATGCTTTACAAATACTATAACACAGATCTGGTGTCTAAACTCTCGACCGTCGCATAGTACTCCGTTCAGTTGGCCATATCTGCCACCAACGCTCTCTTATTATATGTGCGAACAGTCGAATGATGGCATCAACATTGGTACCAAACCTTGTCGGCCATAACCATCTTGATTCTTGTTATAAACTAGTCGAAAAGACCTTCTAATCCCTTCCCCGCAGCCGAGACCAAGCATGATTGGACTAGAATTCTGCGATAACCCCCATGAGTAAGGAAACCATGGCGATTCTGACCCCTGATGAGTGCGTCTGCTGCATAACATAACGTGACCTATTTGCAGAAACACATTACTTGCCAAGGCGAAAATCAATGTAATGGGCACGCGCTATTTGATGTGCGTACATGGCCAGCCCGCCTGTAGAGTTGACGGAGAGCCTAACCTGCGAGGCTGATTGTAGCTGCCCGCTTCCTATTGGGCGTGTTATCATTAATACAGGCTGCAAATGCAAGTTATGGCGTTCAATTTTAGAAGGGACTGCTGCAGCAATTGAAGCTGAGCATGAACAGGCGACCGTGTGCGTGATATATCTACTATTATTTTCCCCCTTCGCATCGAGCCATCTGCTCACAAGTCGTCGCGTCCACCCTGCACCATGGCTGATGCTAGCGACTCTGACAGCGGGTGCATAGGTGTATTGTCTTCATGCTTCAAGAAACCATGTAAAGAGCAAGCAAAAGCCCCGATTTCCTCAAATCGGAAAGTCGCCACAGCACCATCCATACCCACAACGGCCCAGTCATCCAACAAGACTCAAACTAGTGACAAGCTGTCTGCTCCGTTGGCAGCCGGCTCGCAGGCACCATCATCGGCGGCTGTAGCAGATAGTCCAATTTCCCACCCTGCCGCCGACCAGAAGTCCACCTTGAGCGGTGGTCCAGTGAACCTGGATGGCTTGTGGCAGGAAGCATACCAGGAGGCAGACACAAAAACCCGTATCTGGATTGACGAGATCCTGTCAGATGACACTTCTGCGGACCCTCTCCAAGAAATGGTGGACTTGGTCCGCAGCGCGGAGGATAAATATAAAGAGAAGTCGCTGAAACTTAGGGTCGGCGACCGTGAGATTTTATGGAGGGATTATACAAACAGAGTCGTCTCTGTTGTCACTGCGATTGGCGATGTTATAGTCCATTTTGGCACTGCACGCTATTCCGCAGTCTGGTCGCCAGTTAAAGTGCTTTTGAAAGTACGCAATCTCAGAGCAGTTAACAAGTGCAGAACTGACGGGTGTCTAGGCGAACATGGCACAATGCGAGGACCTCGTGGCCATCATGGGGTGCACAGATATGATCCTTTGCCTCGTCAGGCGTGGCAGGGTATATGAAAAAGTATACCTTGACGAATTACCTATTTCAATGGATCAAGAATGCTTGCGACAAAAGCTAGTTCAAGTTTATACGAGATGCTTGGATTTTCTTGCCTTTGTCAACGAAAATTTGCAAAAAGGAGGTTTGGGCCGGTTTCTCGTGGCTCTTGTAGATTCCGGTCGAGGCGAGCAACGAGTAGCGGAAGTAAAGGGCCTCGAACAGGACCTGGAGCGAGCGGCTAATACATGCGAGGCTAGAGAAGGTGACTCGCATCGCAGACTGCTGCGCAGTTTGGAAGGACCACTGAAGCGCGTTGACGAAAGCGTTACAACAGTGCTGAGGAAGCTTGAGGATCGTGATAGACAAGAGGCCATGGATTACATCAGTGTAGTTCCAGTAGGGTCCCATCACAACGAGAAGATTGAGAACAGGACGGACGGCACGTGCGAGTGGTTAGTGAGGCATCCTGACTTCCGCAAATGGGAAGAATCTGCTTGCTCGTCGCTGCTTTGGCTGCAAGGCTCCAGTAAGCGCCCCTCTCATCATGCTGCCAGGCGGAGTGCCAGCTTACCATTTTACCATTTACAGTTGGTACGGGGAAGTCGTTTCTCTCTTCGAAAGTTATCGATCGCTTTTTGGTAAACAACAAAAGTACCAGTTACTCACGCGGTGATCATGATGAAGGATTTGCGTTTTTCTATTGCTACAGAAATGATACAACTCGGCGGAGCATGCGCCCTATCCTACGAAGCTATATACGGCAACTCAGTGAGATACCTCGCCGAACCGAGAACATTCACGCGGCGTCGTACGCACTGTATCAAAAGAAGAAACAAATTCAGAACGACATAAGTATTGAAGAGTGCGAGACTGCATTGAGAGACATGATTAACAGTTATCCACGAACCACGTTGATACTGGACGCCTTGGATGAGTGTGAGATTGACACTAGAAGGAAGATTGCGGATCTTTTCAAGCGTCTTGTACAGGAAAGCAAACGTCCAGTAAAAATATTCATCGCGAGCCGCATTCAAGACGACATTGAAGCCTCTCTATCGCCGCTCCACGGCCCGCAGATACTGATTTCAATCAACACTGCGGATAACCGTGACGACATTCAGAAGTTCGTGAGCTCGCAAATTGCCAACTGCATACAATGGAGACACGTAATCCCGCCGACCAAGGTAATTGTCGAAAAAACGCTTGTGGAAAGGAGTGATGGAATGTTAGTTACCATCATCCAGCATTTCATCACATGGGCTAACTGGTAGAAAACAGGTTTAGATGGACATTTCTTCAGTGGGAGCAGCTTAGGGAATTAGTTTTCGACAAGGATATCAAAGAGAGACTTGGAAAACTCCCGGGGACGCTATCAGATGCATACGACGAGATATATGGCCAATGTCCTGAGGGTTGCGAGCGTGCAATGCTGCAGCGGGCTGTCAGATGGGTTATGTGCGCCCACTCACCTCTGGACAGTTGCCGATTATTGTCAGCAATAAGAGTGGAAATTGCCCAGGCTGGTCGCAAGAGCCTGTTGGCCGAGTCAGATATCACGGAGGACACATTGAAGAAAGTCTGCCGAAACCTGATAGTATGGGAACCCAGACTCAAAGTCTGGAAATTTCCACATGCGTCAGTAGCAGAATACTTCGCGGCTAAAGACGAATCCTGGATAAAAAATGCCGAAGCAGAGATAACAGTCGTCTTGATTAATTGCTTGACAAACTGTTGCGCAGCCGCCCCTACTGATTGGCTGCCACAAAATATCGATGGCACTCAAGAGAACGCGGCTATAATGGAATGGCTCTGGACAGGCAAGGCAGATCCTGAAAATACTTTGGATCCTCGGCATCCTCTTCAAATCTATATCCAACTTAGATGGGTAGACCACATCCGCCATCTGTGGGATCAAGATATCAAATCTATGGATGTGGTTCAAGCTCTGAAACGATTCATGGGTGAAAGTCCACAACAAGCTTCAGACGCTTACCACGTATATGTCAAGTATATCATGGCCAGTCAGTTTGGCGACACACGAATGAGAGACTTCATTTTCAATAAGAGCCCTGTTTTTGGAATTGTTGCAATGGGCCTCCATCAACCCTTGGATGGATGGTGGGAAAGGGACCTTGACTCTGCTCTACTACCGAACTTGCTTCAAATCGCCATCTATTTTGGTCATACTGACCTATGTGAGAATTTCATCGGTCGGAAATGCGATCTCGACGACGAAACTCATACCGGACGGCCATATGGTAGCCCCTTGGGCCGTGTCAATTGAGAGACGGAATAATAAAATCACTAGACTGCTACTCAACAATGGAGCAGACCCAAATCGCAGGACTGAAGCTGCCAGTTTGCTCTGTCTCGCAGCGGATAAAGGAGCAGAGCTTGTAGAGCTTCTGCTCGAGGCAGGAGCGGACCCCAACATTAGGTGCAATAGTGAACCTGGCCATTACCGCTGCAAATATGGATGTGCATTAGTCAGAGCCGCTTGGAAGGGCGATATTCGTGCCTTGAGAGCTCTCGTGAACAAGGGGGCCGATGTAAATCTGCGTTGTCTCGGCGATGAATTTGGAAGCCCTCTCGCAGCTGCTGTGACTCTAAATAATTCTGACTGTGCTCGTTTTCTTCTCGATGAGGGTGCAGAAGTCAATGCAATCTTGGAGTCGGGAAAATACGGGAGCGCATTGGCTGCTGCTGCAGCGCACGGATGGCGCGACGGCATTGAGCTTCTTGTGAATCACGGCGCAGATGTGAATAGCAAACTGGAATTTGGACTTTATGGTAGCGCTCTGGTGGCGGCTGTAGCCTGCAGTTATATGAATTGTGCTCGTTGCCTAATCGATCACGGCGCGGGTGTCAACGAGTATTTGGCCTTTGGAGAATACGGGTGCGCTTTGGCTGCTGCGGTTCTTGAATCCAGATCTCTCCAAATGGTCAAGTTTTTAATTGAGGAAAAGAAAGCAGATCTTGACAAATTGGAATTTTTCCGGCCCAGAAGGAAAGGCGAGGGAGTGGTACACCCGCTCAGACGATCGAGGCGATATCCTCAACCACACGATTTACTACGGGATCCACTACGGGAACCACCGAATCAGGGTGCGGTGGCAAATTTTCTTATTCATGATTGTCATATCAATGCTGATTTACTAATTAGTCTTGGTGTCCCTAGAGGGAAGATGCCATTTTCAGTTTTGTCCTCATTGTCGACAGTTGCCTCACAAGAATGATGATGAGCTTTTGTGCTTAGTTGATTTAATATAAGTACGCGAACGATGTAGGGTGCATTATTACGAATGACATGGAGTGTACTGGTGTATCTAGTCAATGCTCAATTGGCGATTTAGCGGCGAGGGAACATCTATTATGTTGACCCTCTACCTTTCACTGTATTTTGTCCTTCCATAAACTCTGCAAGTACACGCAGCGGGCCGTTCCTAGAACCAGGTCCAACAGTAAAGTAGAAGACTCTTCGTGATATGTTATGTAGTTTCCTGCAGCTCGCGGTGCATCTCATTTCCTTACACCAGCGCGACCACAAAGCACAACGAGGGTATTCTATACCACAAAACAATTGTACATCTCGTCTATTGAAATCCCAACTTTCTATATCGTTATATAATTTACATCTATAATACATGACACATATTACACTAAATATAGACATATACGGCACGATGGCCAGAGGCGGGAGAATCGACCCGCATGCTTGCTGCGTCAGGACTGATTGTCGCTTATGCTTTTGTAAACTCGGTTCCAAGGACGCTGTTGAGCCACTGGCCAATCTGGCTTGCCTTTTGCGCTGACACGCCGGCACTGGTGAGCTGCGCCGACCAGTCGTGGATATTGTACATGGTGGCGCCAACCAGACTTGAAAGATTCGTTTGAGCGGCATTGCCGTCTTGAATGTAAAACTGTTCAATGATGCCTTGCTTTGCTTCGAAATGTATACGTTCCTTTTACACTGTTAGCATATTACAGGGCTGCGCAACCCTCGTTTTTTTTTTGGCGTACCTCAAATGGTATTGTCGGTCTCAGTCTCGGATCTTGCTCCGTTGGATGCGTAGAAAACACAAACCGCGGCGTCTGACCATACAGCCACTCCCGCGACTGCATCTCCTCATACCCGCGCCGAATCTTGTCCACCTGAAAGGCAGCCGCAGCATCATCCTCAATGACATCGCGCACGTCGGGTGCGCCGTACATCTCCTCAAACTCGCGCACGACGGCGTCGGAAAAGGCACCGACGTCGAGGTCGAGATTGCGGACGGGGCTGCGCACGCTGTCGACGCCGCGGGCCTTGATGAAGCCCTCGGCGGGGGTGCGCAGCAGGCTGCCGATGGAAGCTAGATTGGGGCTGCTGAGGAGACATGTGCCGTGGTGAAGTGATCGTAGACGGGTGAGTTTATACGCGGATCCGGAGACTTTGAATGTCTGCGCCGCTGTAGTTGTTGTATTGGGCGACGATACGTCAATGACAATGTCGTGTCGCTCGTTTACGCGGGTATTCGGCCGGCCCAGTGCCTTCAACGCGCGCACCACCATTTCGGCATGCTTGTTGCGATCAAAGACCTCGGACGGGCAGATGACGCTAAAGTTGACATTGCCCTCGTCGTGAAAGACGGTGCCGCCGCCGGAGCGCCGCCGGACGAGCTGCACTGGGGTGTTTGCGTGGCGTCGCGCGGCGAGTGTCGCGAGGTTTGTCTCGATCCACGGGTTCTGGTTGCGGCCAAAGACGACGCAGGGTGCGTTGGCGTAGAGGAGGAGAATGGTGGAGTCGGGGGGCGTGGTCTGCAGCAGATGGTGTTCGACGGAGAGGTTGAGGAGGGGGTCGCGGGAGCGGGAGAGGTAGATTTGAATTTTGTTGGCGGGTGAGGCTGCGGCGATGGAGGTGGCGGTTGAGAAGAGGCGCTGTCGTGTTTGTGTGCGCGATAGGAGGCGGGAGGAGATGTGCTGGAGTAGTGGCGGTCGGTGCGCCATCATGGCTGCTAGGGTGGATGTGTCGGTTTAAGTTTAAGTTTATGTTATTGGATATGCATGGTGAATACAATTGTGCATACAGGAGACGGCGGTGGTCGAATTGGGCGGTTGGAGACAGTTGGAGGCTTGGTGAAGCTTGAAGCTGAAGCTTGCAGGGATGAACATTGGGGGCCGTCGCTGTCCGGATCGGGCCGGCGAATTGGTACGTACCGCGGAGCTGGCACTGAGTAAGTATTAGTGGCCCTTCGGGACTTTTACTCGGGACATGATAACGGAACTGAGAATATGTGAGTCATTTAATACTTTGACATTGTGATTTATATATTTCGCTTATAATAAAAACCAGTCTGTGCTGTGCTGTGTTGTGTTGTGCTGTGCTGTGTTGTGATTTGCCTTGTATATTCACAGTGCTTAAGGCGACCCCTCCCCCACCAAAAAATCTCATCCCACCAACCCGAAGTCGGACCCGTGCCGAGTCACTTTGGCGGACAAAAACATCCAACCATCTGATTGTCTTGTCATCTTTCCTCCCTCTCCATTACAATCAGACACACACCTAGACAACACCTTCAAAATGTCTACCTTTGGAAGCCATTTCCGCGTGACGACGTGAGTACAGAAACCCCGATTCCATGGCGATGCCCCTCTCCCTCACTTCCTACCCCTCCAAAGTCAAAGTCTCAAGATATCTCAAATAATCAAATACTCAAACCAACCCCCCCAGTGCCGGTGAATCCCACGGCAAGTCCGTCTCCTGCATCATCGACAACTGCCCCCCCGGCCTCGCCCTCACCGAATCCGACATCCAGCCACAGCTCGACCGCCGCCGCCCCGGCCAGTCCGCCATCACCACCCCCCGAAACGAAAAGGACCAGGTCACCATCCACTCCGGCACCGAGTTTGGCCGCACCCTCGGCACCCCCATCCTCCTCACTGTCCCCAACGAGGACCAGCGGCCCCACGACTACGGCTCCAAGACCATTGACCTCTACCCCCGCCCCTCCCACGCCGACTGGACCTACCTCGAAAAGTATGCCACCAAGGCGAGCTCCGGCGGTGGCCGCTCCTCGGCCCGCGAGACCATTGCGCGCGTCGCTGCCGGCGCCGTGGCCGAGAAGTGGCTGCGCGAGACCTACGGCGTCGAGATTGTCGCGTTCGTCTCCTCGGTCGGCGACATTAAGCTCTTTGGCGACACCGACGCCATGAGCGCCGACCCCAAATTCCTCGATCTCGCCTCCACCCTCACCCGCGAAAAGGTAGACTCGTTCCTACCCGTGCGGTGCCCCGACGCCGACGCCACCGTCAAGATGGAGGCGCGCGTGGCCCAGCTCCGCGACGCGCACGACAGCACTGGTGGCACGGTCACCTGCATCATCCGCAATGCGCCCCCGGGTCTGGGCGAGCCTGCCTTTGACAAGATGGAGGCCCTCTTGGGCCATGCTATGCTCTCCATCCCCGCGGTGAAGGGTTTCGAGATTGGGTCTGGGTTCCGCGGCGCCGAGATGAAGGGCAGCGTCCACAACGACCCCTTCATCATTGCCCCCGCGCAGAATGAGACGGCGGCCAACATTGCCGCCCCGAGTAGCTTCAGCGGCATCCCCCCGTCGCGTCTGCACACCAGCTCGAATCATTCGGGCGGCATCCAGGGCGGCATCACCAACGGCATGCCCATCTTCTTCCGCGTGGCCTTCAAGCCACCAGCCACCATTAGCCAGGAGCAGACCACGGCGAGGTATGATGCCTCGGGCAACGGCGTGCTGGCGGCCAAGGGACGGCACGATCCGTGCGTGGTGCCCCGCGCCGTGCCCATTGTCGAGGGCATGGCGGCGCTGGCCGTTGCCGACGCCGTCATGGCGCAGCACGCGCGCCAGGTCGGCATTCAAATGGCCAAGGCTGCCAAGGGGAACTAGTGTGTGCTTTTATGAACAGAGAAAGAACTTGAAAGGTTATAAAGGAGGTTGGTTATGAAAATTCAAGATATATATATTTGGCATGGAATTTCGTTTGTTGATACGTACGCGCAACCTGGTTGAGGATTATAAAAAGAAAGTGCCTATTCAGAAAGTTACTGCATATAGAACAATAAAAGCAAAATTCAAGAGTTTATTGCACATGTACACCTTCATATTTATCCTCTTTCCATTTAAACAAATCTGACTCACGAAATACGCATATGCATCTGTATTCTCGCAACATGCTAAAAAGTCTCGTTCAATAGCAAAAGATTCGTCCAATTCCAAAAAATCCGTCCAATAACCAAAACTCCCGTCACGCCATACATTGAACATGTCATCATGATATCCCGTCGCTTGCTCCCAGACACCATTTTCCAAATTGCCCTTTTAAAATGACAGATGTACAGCCCAAATATGTCGCTTGCTGCTTTGCAATGCATTTGATGAGAAAAAAAAAAGAAAAACAGACCTCCGATGCCAACACCCGCCAACGTGGCCACCGCTTACTCACAACTCCCTAACTCCCCTGATTGTTCATATCCGGACTGCCAAATAGATCCAACATTTCATTCGTCAGCTCCCACGACCCAATCAGATCCGCCTGCAGCCCCAACGCATCAATGTCATACAGCTCGCTGTTAAACAGGATCCCGTCCGACTGGCCCATCATGTTGCCCCCCCATGCACCGGAATTCGGCACCGGAAACTGCTGCAGTGTGCTGTATATACTATTGTTATTATTGTTATGCTGGTCGTTGTTGCTGTTGCCGTTGTTGCTGCTGTTGTTGGCATGCATGCCGCCGCCGCCGCCTTGTGTTTCACCCATGGCGCTGGGCGGCGATGTACTGTAGTGCTCGTACGGATTCGAGTGCTGGCTTGTCGGCGTATACGCCGGATGCTGCTGTGGTGCAAACACCTTACTCTCGTCGCTCATGCCATCATAGCGTAGACCGTTGGGCGCCGCCGCCAGTCGCTGTCCGCCATGGTTTTGGTGATGATGGTGCGGCGAGTGTCGCAGCGCCGACGTGTTCGGCTGTGGTATGGCCGGTGGGAACATGGCCGTCGTCTCCGGCAGGCTCTGGCGGATCGGATCGTAGACCATATTGCCTGGCGGCGTGCTGGCCTGGCGGGCTACTGGGTGGTGGTGGCGCTGGTTGTGCTGGTGGTGCTGGGCGGCTGGCCGCGGCGGTGGTGGTGGTGGCGCGCCAGATGACGATGATGAGCCGGCAGCATTGTTGTTCCCGGCCTGGTACATGCGCGTGAGGCTCACGTTGGGCTCGTTTGCATTTCCCGAAACACTCCAGGCAATCGGCGCCGACGGCATCGGCGACCCGTGATTGTTAAGACGGGCGAGCTGCTCGCCAATGCTGTTCTGTATTGCTGGTACAGCCCGGGTGCTCTCATACTCCTCGGCTGTGTACGTCTCAACCTCCAACGTGCCCTTGGCCTTTTGATCCAGGGCTGTGAGAATGTACTTGATGCCGCCCCAGTAGCCGTTAATCTCCTGTAGCGAGGTATAGCAGCGCTGGTAGTTTTGGCTGGCCGCCGACGCCAGGAGCGAATGCCGCGCCGACCTTCTGTGCGCCGTCTTGCGGTCACCGGCCGGCGACGTCTCGCGCGACGGGCTCTCGGATGCGTTGGCGCTGGATTCCATCAAAAATGCACCAGCAGCAATGTAAATGGGCTGGCTGGCAAATGGGTTGCCAATGAAGCTCTTGGGATCAATGAGATCGGCAAAAGCCAAAATGTCACAGATTGTCTTGGCGCTGCTCATGCGCACCTCGCGGCTTTGGGACAAAAGATCCGACTCGCTACTCAGCTCTCCATACGCCATGAGCACCGTCGGCTGATGCAGATTGATGAGGAGTGCATGGAACCAGAGGTGGAGCAGGATGAATATGCTGCCCTGACCAAAATTCAGATAGGCTTTGCAGTTGTCCACATCGAACCGCAGGCGCTCGCCCCAGCTCTTATAGAGGCGTGTCAGCTGCCGCTCCATGTTTCTGAGCGCGTTCCAGCGATCATCCGTCAGGTCCTTGACCTGGTGGATGTTGTTGAGGATATCGGATGCACGACCGTAGAGGTGAATAATCTCCACAAGCACTGGAAACAACTTGGGCCAACCTGTCGTAGGATCTGTGCCTTGAGCTGGAATGGCCAGCTCAAAGTCGTCGTCGCGTATCGTCACTGGACGGCCGGTGCCAGAGGAAATGATGCGGTCCAGGACAAAGACGGCCCAGAAAGTATTGATTCGCTCCTGTTCCAGCTCATGCTGCTCATCGGCGCTGAGGTCCACGTCGACGCGGCGGCGGTCCTCGGGGCTTTCCGAGTCGTTGGCTCCTCTGCTGCGCTGCCGTGTGTTCCAAGCATCCTTTTCACCCTGGTACTTGATGCCAACCTCCTTTTGCAGACCGAGATCGATGGCCATTCGAATGGCCAGACCGAGATACATCCAGAGGGCACTGTCTTGGTTGGCACCAAAGCCTTCGTAGGCCATGAGCAGGCACGCCTGCACAGCCTCGACAGTGGGACACGCAAATGTGTCGACAGTGGCCTGCTTGGCACGCTGAGCAAAGACCTGACCGCGCTCCGTCTTTGACATCTTGTCGCTACCGCCCGTCAAGAGCGGCGATTCGGAGAACCTAGCGGCCAGAGCACAGATGGAGTCGACCAGCATGGGCTCCGCACGTTTTTCTTCAACATGGCGGAGAATTTTGGCCTCGTTCAGGAAGGGAAAGTTGCAGCCTACATGTGTGAAGAAGGCCCGGACGAGATGAGTAATGAGCGGATCAACAGCCCCGGGGCTGTTGGGATCATAGGCGGGCAGATCCTCAATGTTGACGTCGCTGTTTCCGGTGGAGCTGGCGGCAAACATGGCGGTGTTGGTTGATGATAGAGGCGAGGTGGCGGGGTGAGAGCCGGCCGAGGCAGACATGCGACGGTCCCTGATGGAGACGACCATCTGCTTAAAGCCGGGTACGATGGCTGTAGGGCCAAAGTAGCGAAAGTAGGGAATACGGTGGCTGTTCTGATTGCGACGGAGGGAGGTGGGAGACGAGGGAAAGTCATCGGTCGAGCTGGTTTGGGGCGGGTGACTGGAGCTCATCGACGGCGATTGCTCATGGCCAGCCGAGGCTACCGTTGCAGGGTTGGTGATGTTGGTGGTAGCTCTCTGTGTATTGTGATTGATGGGAGCAGAAGCGGCCGCATTGGACTGTGAGGTTGACTGTCGACGTCGGGTGTCCATGCTGGAAGAAGGTAGCGTACTGGCATCTCTGCGGGACACTTGCTGGTCCGGCTTCCAGGATTCTCGTTGTATGCGAGTACTAGAGTCTGGCTCGGGGCGAAAGGTGTGATGGGATGAGGATGCAGCCGCCGCACTGTCCTGCTCTTGGTCGTCGTTCTGCTCGTACCTAGAGTCGGCAGGGTCGCCATCTCTCTTGGTGTCTTCGGGATAGCCCAGACACTTGTGGCCGTTTTTGGTGCATGTCGAACATATCGGGCGCTCGCCGTCGCAGCGCGTCTTGCGACGTCTACAGGTGAGGCATCTAAGGCTCATGTTAGCAATACACCTGAATATGCAGAGGCTCGGCAGACGGGCAAAGCAATCAAGAGACGTACGCAGCGTTGATGCGCCGACGTTTGGAGGGTGGCTGGCCCTGGTTGTGGACAAAGCGAATCTGCTTGGGTTGGGCGGCGGAAGATTCCGACTTGCCAAAGGTCACGTTCATGATTTGTTGACCATGACCATGTAGGAAATGTAGGCAAAGACGACTGGCTGAGTGGCGACGAAGGGAGTAGCAGGTGGTGTGCGTGTCGCAGGGAATGTGGTTGGCTTGGGTATCGTGATGTTGGGTCGCAAGTAGATGGTCGCTGCAGCTGCCGACGGGAAATATAAATGCTAATAAATCATGGATAAAAGCAAGTGAGTCGCAGTTAATTTGTCGTAATCATTTCGTGCACCGGGCGTCATATGACGGGTAGTAAAGGTCCCTTTGTCGTCTTTCCGCTGTTGGCAGTGGCGTCTAGCTTGGAGCTATGCAGGTTCGCGGCCGAGGATCGGATGGCGGATAGCGAGGAAGATGGAGCGCAAGGAGCTAGAGTCGAAAAGATGCGATGGTGGAGATGGACACGGCTGCTGAATGCACTGTATATGTTTGCTGGATGGCGTGTGATGTGTCGTTTTGATGTTGGGCGGGATGGGATGAAGTCGGGCTACCTTTTGCGCACGACAAAGCTACAGTACAGTGACCCAGTAGTGCTGGTGTGCTGGTGGTGCTGAGGAGTGGTGACGGTGAGTGGGTAGGCGGGCCTTAGTATTGGATTGGTATGGAGGGCAGCATCAGCTCCGCTAGTTCGTTGGCTCTCCCGCCGCTCAATTTTTTCGGCTCGTCACAGACGCCAGTAATATGCGATTATATGTGTGAGGAATCCACTGACTGGGTCGATGGTGTTGGGCTTGGCAAAGGAAAAAATGCCGATATACTTGTGCCACGCCCCCAC
>FWCC01000353.1:0-15113 GCA_900169235.1 Zarea fungicola
AGCTTGACTGTTAGCCACACTGCGCCTTTTATCATCGTTGCAGCTAAAACCCACCTCTCTTCCTGGTATGAAAATAGCCCATTACCGCACACATGGGCTATTTCTGTATTAGAAAATGGATGGACAATAAATAAAAAGGGCCTTGACTGGCTAAAACACTTTAATTAGCATTTAAAAACATGGAATACTGATACTTATCGCCTCCTAATCCTTGATGGTCACGAGAGTCACCAGTTAGTGGAATTTGAGTTATATTGTAAGGCAAATAACATAATTACATTATGTATGCCGGCTCATTCATCACATATGCTCTAGCCGCTTGATGTTGCCTGCTTTCGGCCGCTAAAACGGGCATATGGTCAAGCAATTGACGATCTAATAAGAGCCCGGGTAACCTTAATCACTAAGGAGGAATTTCTGCCTGCATTTTATAGTGCACATAAAGCTACTATGATAGAAAAAAATATCCTCGCAGGTTTCCGTGGTACTGGCATTTGGCCTTTTAATCCAGAATATGTCATTTCACAATTAGATGTGGTATTGTAGACGCCTTCGCCTCCTAGGACCTTAGGCGGGCTTGAACTTCCTTGGCTTCCACGAACGCCTAACAACCCAATGGAGGCTTTATCGCACACAGAATATATTGAGAAGAGGATAAGAAACCATTGGAGTAGCTCGCTAGCAGAAATTATAGAGAGTTTAACGCAAATGTCAAAGTGTACAATAAAAGCACTAGGACAGATGGTCCTTATGCAAGACCAACTCAGGGAGATGCGCTGCTTGGCCTTTTCCTTTGGTCTTCGTACTGCCGCAGTATCCATATCTTGATGGTTTGGTGTGTATTTGGAAGCCACGTATCCACATCGGAATTGACGTACGCTAACAGGGCTCGGAATTCAGGGCATTCCACAAGCCGAAAGGGAAGAGAGCAGGCCGCCAGGATTGGCGAATCTGGGGGCCTACCCGGCGGGATGGCCAGATTTTCATTGGGAAAATATTTACCAATATAAACAATATATTGCCAATACAAAGAACCGCGTATTGAATTGTGGCAATATGGCAGCTTGCATATTATATTATCACAATATGCAAAAGTACATATTATATCGTGTGTATTGCCGTATTGTTTTGTTGTCATATTATTTACCACACTGTGGATAGTTAGCTAGACATACACACACATCCAGACGACATTCCAACACATATCAATCGACAGCTTTCTCGAAAAATCCTACCATCCACTATTTTTAAAGCTCACAACCTGCCAACCATCTTGGCAAGGACCGTGCCACGTTTCCTTGGCCCAAATCAGTGAGCACCAGCAGCTGACATGCTTTCGTCGACATGCATGCTGTGGGGCGTAGACGACACTAGCGGTGAGCTGAGAGGACCTGCACATCTCGTATCTTAGGTCGGGATACGTAGTGTTGAGATGTGTGTGTTCCCACCGAAGTGGATGGCATGAGCGGCTCTACCCGACGGGTGCGACAGATTCCGATCAAACTAACTGAAACCCGTGACTGATGACCTGGCTGATGAGACACCAGCCCACACTTTTCCGGGTTTAGAACTGGTCTGTAGGTCCCCGGGCGGCTCACAGATTAGATTCCCGGCCCTTATAAGCATGAAAGCGGAATGCAGCGTCGCAGAGAGTTTCGCATTATAGCCGAAAGAGGGTTAGTATTGTTTTTTGTTTGTCAATATAGTATCTGACCATTTCTGCTTTAACCCCATTTTCCTGCCATCCACTCCAATCGATTCGGCAGGCAGGCCATTGAAAGATTACTTGGTCTCGTGGACAGGCCGCTCAATAGAAAGGTAACTACCTCTATAGTTGACGTCAGCACCACATACATGGAAGTCTTGGCGCAAAGCGGACATTGCCATTTTGAACGCAATAGGTGCTGTGTGGTGTGTGTACATGAAAGAGGCTATTGTAACTCGCGACAAGCAGAGGTAGTATAATATTGCGGCCGCAAGCCACAAAACATGGTTCAGTAGCTCACCCGTCCTCCTTTGCGTTAAGTGCAGGCATTGGGCGATGGATTTTCTAGTCTATAAATGGTGCTTATCTTTATAGATGAAGGGTGTATAAGAAGGATAATAGGCGCTGCTTCTTTTATCAAGCCTTAGAAGTGGATGGCTGGCGTATCGTACACAGTCGAGGATGGAGCTGGGAGATAACTGACATCACACTAGAAACCATGATTCTACGTTGTGCGGAATATTTTCCAACTTATGATGTCTTAAAACAATGCATGCGGCACGCAATTGCTAGGGTGGGACAGCACATAATGCAGATTCGTCTAGGCGAGAGAATCGAAAAATTGGCAGTGAATCGTTCAATCGAAACGATCATGGCCCCCGCGATCAGTGAACCTTGTTCTCTAGAAATTGATATTATCATCTATGTTAATCGGGTTCGGCACAAGGAAGTGTCATAAGTTTAAACTTAAATAGCTTTGACCCCAGGCTTAGGCATATGCCATTTTGTGACGTGCGGACAGATCCCTATAGAACATACTCCCCTCCGACATGGATCCTCAGCAGTGTGGCAGTTCACTAGATGAGAGCAGGGGAAACGTCACTGATCTTACCTCCATTTTCTGCGGGCCTAAGTGCCTGCATGAGCACTGTCCCACCGTTACCGGGGGCAGTTGGGCACCTAGCAGTCGCCCATGCCTCCGCCCAGACTGCCTCCCTGCCACTTCCGACCTCCTGGGCGACTTGGACGCAGTGCAGGTGGTCCCTAAATTTGCTATGGAATGGAGGGATGCAGTCCAGGACCTTGTCACGCACGATATCCAGCAGCCTTACTGCAGCCCGTCGCCCTGCGACTCCTCTAGCTTGTCCCTTGTGTCTTATGACGCCTATGATGACCCTGCATGCCTGTGTATAAATATGGAACTGGAAACACCCGACTCCAGAGATCACGAAAACCTACACGGGAATGACCTTGGTGGAAGCCCAAAAGCAAGCAGTGCCACTTCCAGGACGACATCACTACTGCAACGGCAGCAACGTAGCCGAGTGCGGGCCAGATTCACGCCAGATGAGGACCAACTCATTGTACGTTTACGAAACAACGGCAAGACATGGAAGGCCATTGCCGAACAGATACCGGGAAGGTCACCGGGTGCATTACAAGTACGGTACAGCACAAAGCTGAAAATTAGTGCAACTGGTTTAGAAAAGGGGCTGGTATGTAGATGGAGGCAAAGGGTGATGGAAAAACTGATTAGCTAATATGAAATAGAACAGGCAAATAGAACAGGCGCTGCGGAAGTATGAGGATCAGCAGTGGGTTTTCGTTGCTTCCCAGATTGGCACTGGCATCAGTCCCGAGGCGTGTCAAGAACGTGCCCTTAGCCAGCTTGGACTACGTTTGGTTCAATTCAGACGATCTAGACCGAGTATGAGTTACTAAGTTTTATAATGTTTTGAACCATAATGATAGTAGTGCTTCATTTTTCATCTAAGTTATTCTCAATACCTAGTTTGGCAGAATTGTCTTTGTTTGTACATGACAGCAGACTTGTGTATTGTGATATGCTAAAGTGATATCACATGTGCTAAAGAGCTAAAGGAATATGATATCACTGTGAATATATATCACACATTTCTTTTGCTGGGTGTGATATCACAATTGCTAAAGGGATACGCACGTGACATACTGGCATGACGTAGCTGCTTTCCCGCCGTGAGTTACGGATAATGCCAGCAATCAAACGCAATTACCAAGGAATCAAACGTCACAATGTATCAGCGGCGTTACAGGAAGCTTGCTACAAGTAGGAAATCTTAATTGACTGGCCCTCTAGATAGATTTGCACACAATGCCCACCCACAATCTTCAATCTTACCCATTGCTAGTAAATTTACAATAAATACTGTAAAAAAGAGCGGTGTCCTGGTGTAAGCGTACGCTTGACACCTCTAAAACCCGATATCTGTTGCCTCATGATGTCATCTTCAGAAGTTTCTCGCCAATACCCTGGACTCTGCTCCATCGCCCATTGAAGCAACGCCGGATGACCTGCCCTTTGAAACGTCTAGATTTGATGCTATTTTTCGGACCACCCATTCAGAGAAAGCAAAACAAGCCTCATCGGGTAAACGAAAGACATCAGGTCGAGTTATTTACGAATGCCTTCATTGTCCTGCTAATAGTCCATGGTCCAACGGAAAGCGTGGTAATGCCATTTATCATGCAAGGAGCAAGCACGCCCATATTCTGCTAACAGAAAACAGCATCTTGTATGAGCAAGACTCAGACATTGCAAGACCTATGAAGCGGGCTCGGATGGCTGGGGCCAACACAGCTCCAGATAACAGTGTTCGGGCTCTTGTTGAGATTAGCTAAATGATAGCAAGACCTAACCAGAGGAGAGCCCTGGCCATGGCATTAGATGTCATCGCACGCAGTCACTGAGATTATAAGATGCTTTATTGTTGATTTGGTGCCGGGGCGATACTGGTTGTATTCATGAATATGTGAGAGCGAGAAAGAGCGAGAAAGAGCGAGAAAGAGCTCACGTATATAAACAAGAAATTGTGCATAAACTGATACCGCTACCTGTTCTGTGACAGAGCTTTCCCTACTGGCACGGCCCAATAGGACTGTAATGGGTGTAGGTCCAGTTAGCGTGGCCTTAGCTACATCAGTTGGTTGGTAAGCCCCAGTTCTCACCTATAAGTCATAATCCACATGACGCGACCTTTTGCCGCTGCACCAGGCAAAGCTTGAAGAGACAGCACTACGGTATGCCCAAATAAATAAATGATGGAACATCTGCCTGCCCTGACCGATGGAGCCGAAGAAGCGCAGCTGGCACCTTAGCTGCAATGCCTCCATATAGAGTGACCGTGAAAGATAGTGGTATTGCGGAGACGACTATTTACCAGAATTAACTTACAGTCCATTTATCCTTGTCTTAAGAAATTTTCAAAAAAGGCAATGCATCGAGAGTTAAAACATCCTGATTATGCCAATAGCGGAGCGCTATTCAAGCATGAAAGATGTAGTTGGCATATAGAAATCCGTAAGATCCTGTCGCTGCCTCTGCCGGCAGCGAACCAAATGCGGCCCTCGGATTGGCTGGCCCGGGGAGGAGCCCCATAATTCCAGGCATCCTCCCCATAAGGAAGTGATCGTCACTACGATCACCTAGATAGCTTCTACATACAAGAATGACACAGAATTGATCCTTAAACCTAGGTCCTATTCCCTGACTGAACTAACAGATCCGAGATAATCATTGTCAAGCTTAAGTTGAACAGCGTGAATATGGTTGACCTGAAGGGAAATGAAGACGACTCAAATTTGTATGTTATACCAGATTGACAGCGTGTGTGGGTGTCTAATAAAAGAAATGGGGTGAGGGGAGTCGGCCATACCTGTGGAATAGGAATCTAATATATCAGTAGTTTCCATGTTTTAGATTAATTTAAATGAGATTATAGCTTTAAATAATCTACAGAAGTCTCCTTAACGATGTCAAACTTAGTACTAGATGAGAGCGTTCCTGGCATTCTGCTGCGCTAATGCCAACCTGCGAGGCAACATATATCCATTGTTGCTGTTCATCTTCAAGGAGTGCCCTTTCAATTCGCCGATCCTATTTATCCAGTTAACTGATATGTCTACATCTCGAAGCCTTATCAAGAAAAGATACATACAATACCTGTTGTCCATACAACCAATTTGGGCTTCAATTTAGTGTGTATCGTACCTGCAGTGCGCCAGGTGACCTCCCTGGTATTTCCTTCGCAATTACTTTCCAGGCTTTGCCGTTCTTTCGCAAACAGATAATAAGTTGATCCTCTTCTAGAGTAAACTTAGCACGAACTCGATCACTCTGCGGCTTAACGTTGGAGCTATTCGCAGATGTTGTGCTCCAAGCTGCTGTAGAGACGATGTCATCACTCTCCAAGCCCAGCTTCACGTAAAAAGCCTCGGGTCTTTTATCGTGATATGGAGATCTAAAAGATGGATCTAATAGAGTTTGTGAAAAATGTCGAGCATTGCATGTGTCGGAGAGGCAGCTGCTCCCTATTAGTCGTGGTTCTATAGAGCCGGCGATGCTATATATAGAATGAAAGTCGCCGCTATCTGCTTCGGGAATACCTGCAAGGCATTTTTGTCCATTGCACGGCTGCTCAGTGTAGGTATCACTGGTGGTGGTCGGAATCGCCATCGCACCGCTCCCGTCGAGGCGGGAATAGAGGAAAAGACTCTTATCAAAATCAGCTACAACCTGGTTGGACATAATCCCAAGACGTTTGTGGCAGCTCGTACGAGATACGTTATTGTTAGAACTACACAGGGCGGATCATTTTGTAGTTATTTAAATATTAATTGGGAAATTCAGGCATCGTGGACATGGTGCCGATATAGAACGCATCGCGCAGGGCGAGACATATCCGATCTACCTGCAAATTTTCGATCGCAGGTTAGATGCAGAAGACTTCAGAATATGTGGTTGGCGGGTCCTGTCATCGTTGCAGAATGTCACAAAGCTCTGGATACACTATTGCAACGATATGTCCTGAACACGGCTTGACCGCAAGACGTAGCCAACAATCCAATAGCCAATTAGATGTTAATTCTTCGCCTTCCCGTCGCACTTTTTTCAATTTATGTGCTGTGGCTGAATAGGAGTATGCATCTCAAGTTAAATAAAATTGGCAATGTGGCCTTTTCAAAACCCGTAGAAAAACCCGTAGAGCGTAATATGGATCCAGAGCGTTTGCGATGCATAGAACACCAACGAACCTGTAAAACAAAGCCTCCCCTTTCCAATTAACGGTGTGGCATGCTGTTGACAAGTTGCGAACTTGGACAACAGAAATCTGGGACAGACGAGAAGACACGAGCAGCTTGAGCTAGTACAAAATCGGTATATTAGCAGTGTCGTCTTGAATCCTAGGTTTACTCAGCCCCTATCTTTACTCCGCGGTAGGGGATGCGAATGCCCTGATGGGGCTGCGGGCTCTATGTTGTTAACGCCAAGGCTTACTGAACACACAAGAACACATCACATTATGTAGGTAGTCGGGGACCACAAAATAAGTCTCGGCGATTAAATTCGTTGAACATTCTAGCAGAGTTTCTAACCAGGGAAGGTCAAACATTGTCACCTGCTGGGCGAAGAGATGCCAAGTGGGACCTGTAAAAGTTTAGTAATCTTGGAAATGCCACATTTGCGCAGGCGTGGCACGCGCCAATACAACCATGGTCCGAAATATCTCGGGGCCAGCCTTCTTTTCTTATGCTACCAGTACAAATTCTCGGCCATTGACATCATGACATCATGACCACGGGCCTAGCACAGCGAATACACACTCTGCAAAAGCTATCGTGTTAAATTGTCACTTGTAGGGAAGCCGACGAGATGATGGAGCCGCAAAACGGATGTGGTATATGGAGCGCAGCCTCCCAAGCGCTTTTGTATCAAGTACAACCCTTTTGGGCATAGCGCTCTCTAAAGACACCCTGTTATAGTTCCGGTTGGTTAGGATGCGTCCATCAATCTAATAATGCTTAGGGTGTAATTGATAAGTGCTTGTATTTGCTTGTAATTATTTCTTCGCTAATGTAGTGTGGCTGTGAGACCTAAGGCAACTAACTGACCGAGAAGTGTCGGCTAGTCCTTCCGCCAAGGTAGGACGCATGCTCGAGAATTTAACAAACTAGGCCCGGCCCGATCCGGTTGCGGGCTTCTCCGGCCGCCCCCTTGATCCTAGCTAGCCCGCTAGAAAAGGGTTGACGGTGGCTAAAATACCTAGCTCCCGCCGCGTCATAGGTGGCAGCAAGATTTCCAAATTTTTGCCAGTGATATAGATATCCAGGGTGCTTAGTCAGATAGCAATGCGTCCTCAGGGAAACGCAATTTTGTTGTGAAACCAGAAGAGCTTGGCAGTAAAACTAGGCAAATCTAGCCTCGACGTTAGTAACGACGCTTGAAGAAAATAGACGCAACAACCAAGAAATACTGGGGGTGTCAGGATGATGACGCTACAGCGTGGGTTAGAGGCAGTTGCATGGAAGTTGGAACACAGTTACAAGGCACAAAAGCCACACAGGAAAGGGGGAGCAAATGGTCAGCGCTGGAAGTAAAGCGCCAGGAGCTGGACAAACAACAGCAAGCACTTTTAGCCAAACATCGCATTAAGATAGAGAAGCTGCAAGCTACTTGCAAAGTCTGGAGCGGGTGATGATTTTGGGTCGCAACGGCCAGCCCCTTCTCTGCGAGCCACAACGTTCTCCGTAGACCCGGCCATCAGTGAGTGAGACTACGGGATTAGTGGCAGCTCTTGACAGAGAATTAATTACTCAATCGGTACCTTAATGGCTGTTACCAAATACAGTTGCCTGCTGCTCGAGAGCCGAATACTGGAAAAATATATCAACTGGACTTTTCTGAAAAAAGATACAGAAAGAAGAATAACAGTAACAATCAATTTAATCAATGGTATAATCGTATTTCTAACAATGATCCAAAAATGATATTGTTCAGATATCCTTTCTCTGTAGCCAGACATTAATCCAGTGAAACTGTACCTTTGCAGTAGCAAAATCCCTGATAAATACTTTGATTGCCCTGTCCTTCCAGTTACGCAACGTCTCGTTAACATCATCTTTGCGTAGGCTGTGGAAGGCAATACTACTCTCCAGAGAGCTCGCGCAAACTGCATAACCGAACTCAATCATCTCCTCCGCATATTTTCGAGTGGACTCCGATGTCATCTTGTCTCGTAACAGATTAATTGAACTTGGATGCTCATTGGTCACTTGAACAAGTGCCTTTCTTGTCCATATAGATTGGATTTCTTCTGAAATGAGAGCCTGTTGAACCGCTCCAAACTTCCTCAGAAAAAGTGGAGGAAAGAAAGAATCGGCTAATTCAGAAGAAATGAAGCCTTCAAGAACCATTTCATCAAGCGCGAGAATAAGACTGCAGAACACTGGTGTTTCCCAAAGCGGCACAGACTCCGTTTCGCTAACAAAACTTAGCAGCAGTGACCCTCCCGAAGTATACTCAGCAGCTCGAAGTTGAAGAAACTTGTTGAAATCCGCATCTGCTTGAGCCTCGTATGATGCTTGTCTATACTTGATTCTAGACAGCCTATCAGTAAACACATGATTGGATATATCTTTCATAGAAGTCTGACTAAGCCACTGCAATGAACTGAACGAATACCCAAAATCAACTGTATCGTCTGGTACTACCTGGTTAAAGAAGCTTCGGGCGATCATGAGCGGGAAAACGTGAACATCTGTACACATATTTGCCCACTCCTTGTTTGCTCGGTGAATAGTCATAGCCAATGAGCAATAGTCATTGAACAAAGTATCGCATAATATATACGATATTTGACGCGGGCGGGCCGATATTTTAATTTTCTCTGTCGCAGTCAAATAATGTTTAATAATTAATGACATTGGTAATACTCTAATAGAGGGTATATCAGTGAAAGATCACGCAGGCATAAGAATGTGTGCTACAAACGAGTTTCCTCCTTCAGAAGAGCCATAGTCAACACATGTTATCTTCTGTCGTTCAGATATTAAGCCTTTTAAATCTTCGGGTAGGAGGGAGAGGGCCTTGACACTGGCGGCATACTGAATGCTCGAATTGTCATTGTAGTGGCTCTGCTCATTGAAACTTCTGACTCTGGAGTCAGCATCTTGCGCAGATGTGATGATGGACTTTGAATAAGCAGGTAACTGTCTGCCGAAGTCTCAAAGAAAAAGAGATGGCCCGAGCAGTGGTTGGACAACGAAATACACTTGGTGGCGGCGATGATATAAAAAAAAATAATTGTGAGGGACGGGTCGACGGCGGCGTGGGACCTGGCCGCACTAATAACGCCATATTTATACATATAAAATAGTACGCCCGTACCTTGAGCTGTACTCCCTTGAACCAGTGCCAGTAAGAATGTTACGTCACTTGTCTGAATAAATGTTTTGAATCAGCGCGCCATGTTCCACCCCGCTGTAGAACGAGTGCCAGTCCGAGAATTACCGGGATACGCGTGCCATTCCTTGCACCTTGCTTCCTGGACAGGCCCCAACTCCTGCATCATGCCAGTTTGGCAGACACCGGAATAGATTAAATGTCAACAGGCAAGAGCCACCACAAGAGCAAGAGTCACCACAAGCACAAGAGCCACCGCAGGAGCAAGAGTCGCCACAAGAGCAAGAGTCACCACAAGCACAAGAATCACCACAAGAGCAAGAGTCACTACAAGAGCAAGAGTCACCACAAGAGCAAGAGTCACCAAAAAAACCGCATGTTGGAGGAAAACTTAAACTGAGGTGAGCCAACTCTATGGAAACCCGTGACCTGTTTTTTTCAAACTACTTATTAAGTACAGAGAATTCAGGCGTGAAGAGCAGTGCACTCTTCTCGAAGGAGATGATGGCATGCTAGTACTCAAACTCCATGAGGGAAAAATGATAGAGAAATTTCGAAACTTCTTCCCTGATTCTGAAGGACAATACTGGATTGGTGGAGCGTACACGGTATGAAGCTTTGGGGCTATTAGTGGATATATTTTATGCCATAATCTGACCCTGTCTAAGGTACACTTCCGGACTTTGTATCACAGCAGAAACAAACTACGACATGACGACAGCGAATTCATTCAATCCATTGTGCGATATTTGAGTCCCGAGTTTGCCAAATTTGAGAAACAGGAGGAAATTATCCGCTCTAGGAAAGCTGTTTCATTCGATCTTTTATGGCTGATCCACAAGCCTGGCGCGCTTCTCTTAAGAAAACGGGGCATGCTCGATTACCACGAGCTTCCGTGCTGCGCTCAAATCTCAAGCTCGACTTATTTGAACAAGGGTTATGAGTTTGCTACACTGATTTGGTGCATTATTCCCAGCAAAAACGGCTTTCGCGATTACAACCTCAGCATTACGATAACCAGGTACGCCGGGGAGCGAAGTTTTGACTGCTTTCCAGACCTTCCGCTCAGCTTTCTGGAAAACAACGGCAAGCAAGGAATGGAATCGATGTGGGCTCATATTGTCCGAGGCAAAAGAATCCAGGACCTTGTGCGAGGTAAGATGTACCAATACACAGGCCAGATTCGAAAAGACGGAGAGTGGGTCCAGTGGGCAGGACAAGTGATGTTTGATCCGGGTGAGGCATTCTCGCCAGCAAATCTTGACATTCCTAGCATCAGCAAGCGGAAATGGAAGAAAGACCAGCTATCGCCACGTGAGCTCCGATTACTGGCTCCAATAACTACCATGTTCGCCTGCGGGCCAGACGTGACTGGAAATGGTGAGCATGTAACCCGCAAACATCCACAGTCCATATGAACTTACTGTTGCAGTGGTGGTCAACCCTGCAGGATTAACCAAAGATTACGAAGAGGATGGCAGCGTGCCTACAAGGTTTGGCTCTTCAGTACTGGCATTCCTAGACAAGAAGCCTCGCCCTTCCGACGTGCCAAACGCCATTGTACTCTTGTGAGTGATCCCCATCTTGATCTATTCAAATATCACATTAATTTGTAGTGGCCCTCGTGGTTGCGGAAAGATGCATGAAGTCCAAAAACTGGGGATTCACCGCAATGTACCAGTTGTGCAATTGAATGATGCTAAAGTGCCAGATGATGCCATCAGACATTTTGTGCAATGGCGTGTCATTTTAGCAATCAAGATCGACCTGCAAGAAGAACAAGAAGAACAGGAGCTGACTTAGACATTCCTGCGATTCAAGGATCTTCCATGCATCACTTTCCTTGTGGTCACAACCCCGTATGCACCTCCACGAGAGGAGTTCATGGAGTTCCCTTTCGTTTCACACATGAAGGCGATGAACAAGCGCCAACGTGAAACGGTTTGGCGGTCACTCTTCAAATCTAGAGGGGACAATGAAAAATTGAGTGCAGAGTTGGCCGGCAAAGAGGATAATGGCCACGAGGTAAGTTGGCATATTTCAGCTCTTACTATATGCTTCGTCCATTATTCTGCTAACATTGGTACAAGATCGTAAGGAAATTCAACATCGCTACAGCAAAGGCTCTGGGTGGTAAGCTGGAGGTAAACCATTTTGATGATCTTGATACTGGTACTCACAAGGATGCGGAATGGAAGAAGCTTTATTTGTGAATGAGCTGTGTAAAGATGAAAGGCTAGTACGATTGTGATGAGGCAATTGCCGCGGTTGATTTTGTAGTGAACCTGGTTTGTTGTCGGTGATGGTAAAGAGGAATAAATGTGCTTTGAAGGCAGAAAGTTGGACATTTGGGGACACTCTAATACTAGACCGAAGAGATGCAAGGCGCCGTGTTTGTGCCCACTTTAGACCATACTGACACTCCAAGTCGAGTGTGGACACACTCTTGGTCTGCGCGCTGGCAGCCCCTAGAGTAGCAGGACTACAGATGAGATGACATCCACATCACAGGCATGGGTAGAGCGCCATTTTAACCTACTGTCAGTGGATTAGCCCAAATTGCTATTGGTAGCGTCCCGCACGGCAGCGCCCTTGCTGTTGAAATTGAAGTCAAACACAAGTGATCCACAATCTACGCACTCAAACAGCCAGACATGACTCAAGGATTTCTGAGTGGTGATGCACATGCATATATGCTCTGCCAAGAATCTCAGGTAAGTTGTCTCCTCTCCTTTGGACACCAAGGTTTTGGTGTGGCAGGGGACATGAAAGAAGCTACGTGAACAAAGAGCATACCCTTGTAGACGGCTTTTGAAGCTTCAGCTTGGGTATTGAGTGTCGGCACACACAAAACGACGGATATGGCTTCGGACAGAATACTATCCGACGCCACATTGGACCGAAGTCTGTGAACCGGGTGGCCTTGGAAGGGGAAGCCACCAATAATCAAGCGGCGCAGCCGGTTGCCCTGCATGCCTCGGCCTTGATACTAGGTTCTGAAAGGGGCGAAGAGAAAACGGCAGGGTTACGATCTATTAACAAGATGACCACTCGAAGGCTGTGGCAGGCTGTTTGGCCCCCCCTGGTTGAGGCCAGCTGCATTAGCTGTCGATGCAAGGCTTGTAAATAGCGTAAGATGGTCTGGGCACCACGTACTGGTTACTACGGACTGCGCTCTCTTGAGGCTGAGAGTAGCCCAGTTACCTGACTTGAGGGTGGTGGCGTGTCATTAAAACGGAAGCCGGAAGACAGTACACGCCATGTTCCTGTTGCCGCCCAACTTTCTTGCAAATCAAGCATAGATGGAGAAGGGAGCGGCAAGTTATGACTCATTGGCTTGTGCAGGCAGGCAGCCGTGGAACTCTACCCCTACACATTCAATTTTAATACATGTGCGGTATCTATATTTGGCTAAGCTTTGCGTTGTTGCCGATATGATGAATGCAGATTGCAGTGACGCCACGCCGAGGTCTGCCATTCTTATTTTCTCCGTCCTGCGAATAGCTTGGTCCTGAGGAAGACGGAATCAGAGAACATAGAGCGCGAGGACTGCAGTGTGGCTGCCTCCTACATTAACTCCGAGAGAGCATTTACGACCAATGTCAACCAGAGAGTCACCCTGCCTCCTTCACTCCTGGTCTTCAATTGCAAGCAATGCCCCGCCTACTGCAGCGTTTTTCTCAGCATAAGGAGTTGAGAGGGCTACTATGGACATACTGTTGCTGCTAAATACGGCTGGCGCCCCAGTGTCGAAGCCACCGCGAAGATCTGCCTCGCCAACCATTACTGAAAGCAGCCACACTGTGCCATCAAAACTCCCGACGCCATGGCCAGAGCGTGCCTTAGGCCCTGCCGAATGCGAAAACAGCCCTCGCCAGAATGCCTCACTCTGGGGTCCGCGTGGCTACTCGTTGCGTCTCGCTCTTCAACCGAAGCCTCGATTACAGCCTTTGTATTCGAGCCATGTATCTGATGAACATACCGAGACGGAGAACGAGTCCCCCCCATTCGAAAACCCAAGGACTAGCTCGGGCTCCTCCACGACGGCTTTTTTGGAATCGGCGAAGTCACCACGCACGATTATCAACCGCACTTTGATGTAAGTTCGCGAGAAGAATCGGAAAAATAAGCCACAGGACCAAAATCTAACAAGCAGTAAAGCTCGCCACGATCCTCTAGAGGTTCTCTTCCCAACAAAGCAGCCACGGTGTTAGTAGTGGCTTTTTTTCAGACACATTGCAGAGATTACCATATTAACAGTGACAGATCCTTCCACTTTCCGGAGCAGGGTGATACCGCGCGTGGAATGCCGGCACTGGGACACCTAGCATTGCGTAGCCACGAAGCTCAATCTGCGAATACATCCCCAACATCCGGGACGTCCTCTAGAACATCTGCTGTTGCCTCTGGCACTCCTCGGCCCAACAAAGTGGGAATGTTGCAATATCTTGGAGAACGATCCTTCGATACTATAGCAAATGGACAAGAAAGTTTCTACAAACCCTCCTGGGCTGGAACAGGCAGTATGTCCACAGACGATCAAGACGATACGTATGTATGCCCTTCCACTGGAATTGAAACATTTGCGTTGTTATTTTGACTCATTCTATTACTTTTAGTTCATACTTACAATCAAATGACCATTCAGCGAACAAAATGCACATATGGGTATCCTACTGCCGTAAACATTATCAGCAAATTCGCTACCGCAACGCAAAGACGTACCCACTGACCCAGATGGAGCTCGTCAAACTGCAAATTCGGCGATTACAGACTTGGAGCGACGAGAACAAGGAAAGAGGCAATGGCCCGTACATCCTCATGTGGGAGTTGTCGCTTCGAAAGCGTGAGCAAAGTCGTCTTAGGAATGGCGGCGCGAGCGTCGGAGATGAAGGCACTACTACGACTGTACCGCCGTGGCTGATTCAGCGCGTGGCGGCGGGTTATTCCACTGAGAACATCCTGAGCATTGCGGAACGCTTGCATGGGGAAATCAAAGAGGGCCGTCTCTCCCAGGTGCCGGAGATTGAGTTCCTNNCGACGCCCGAGTCGTCCGGCCAGCCGTTCCAAAACACTCAAGCGCAAGGATCCTGAGTCGCTCGATCTTCGCTGCAGCGATGCGGCGTACTCGGATGGTGCCTACGCTGAAGCGAGTCACCACCATAGAGACAGCGACAGCGCCTACGAAGC
>FWCC01000089.1:0-68129 GCA_900169235.1 Zarea fungicola
TTTTTTTTTTTTTTTTTTTGGGTCTTAACTCGGACACTGGGCAATCCTTTACATTCAATCCAGTGCAGTCCCTCATCAAATTATTCAAAATGGACAAAGGTCTTGATGAGATCATTGCCGACAAGGTTCGTCTTCACTGCCAATCAGCCTGTGCTGAACGTCGAACGAGTACTAACACTCTGCGTCTTGATAGCGAAGCAGCGGCCCTCGGAACAACAACCGCCGTACTGGTGGAGATAGGCGTCGTGATCGTCGTGACACCCGTGACTCCCGTGACGGCCCTCGTGATGGCGTCAGAAAGGTTGGAACTCCTGCGGTCATCTTGCAAAACGTGTTCGGCTCACTCGCTAATGCTCGTCGCATCCAGGTGCCTCACCCTCCCCATCGTTCCTTGCTTCTCGACTGCGTCAACGCGCCTTATGGCCCCTCTGCCGAGCTGATACCTGAATATCCTTGACAATTGACAAGCTTGAGCAAGGCGCGCAACCTTGACAAAGTCTTTGGCTAACCCGAATTTCCTACTGCCAAAACAGTCGTATCGCAATGAGCCACGAAGCATAGACAGGTTTGTTCGGACGTTTTCTCCAATGCCCGTCACGGGGAGCTAATACGTTGCACCAGCGAATGGGTTCATGATCGATTCGAAGACGATGGTATTTCAGCCGTGACTCGTCTCACCGACAAACTATTGTACTGAACATCCAATTAGATCGCCGTCGTGCGCCTGCCCCCAGACGCCGCCGAGAGTCACCGCAGCCGTATGTTGTAGCACGCTCCATTGCTCCAAAGGAACCCTGCTAATGCCATCGTAGCAATGGCGAGGCCAAGGGAACCAAAATCAAGGTCGAAAACCTGCACTACGATCTCACCGAGGAAGACTTGAGTGTACGCGGCATCTGCCACCGTTTGCGATGCAATGCTAACATCAGGTCAAGGAGCTCTTTCGCCGAATTGGACATGTTGTTCGCCTACAGATCAAGTTTGATCGAGCTGGCCGGTCTGAAGGCATCGCTTTTATCACGTATGAGACCAGGGATGACGCTGAGGAAGCTGTCAAGCAATTTGACGGCGCAAACGCCAACGGTAGGCTTGCCTTGTCCAAATTTTTCAATCGGCCTGCTAATATTTGCAGGACAACCTATTCGTCTTTCCATACTTCCGAATCGCAACCCCTTCGACAACGCCGTCATGCCTGGCCGCCCGCTCTCCGAGCGCATCTCAGCCCCGGGTGGATACACCGATGAGGAGGCGGCTCGCAGAGGTATTGACAGATACATCCCCGGTGGTGGACGTGATCGTTCGAGAAGCCCCGGTCGCGGAGCAGGCCGTCGTGGTGGACGGCGCCCCGGTGCGCGCCGTGAAGGTGGCGCCCGGGATGGTAGGGATGGCAGGGATGGCAGGGATGGCAGAGAAGGGCGTGGCGGCCGTGGCGACCGTGGAAACCCGCGCCCCAAGAAAACCCAGGGAGAATTAGATGCAGATATGGATGACTACTTTACTGCCAATGGTGGTGGGGTCCCTGCGGAGGGAACCACTGGTGCTGACGGCACGGCCGAGGGTGCTGCGCCTGCCCCAGGTGCCGGTGATATCGACATGATTGAGTAATAAGTAAGACTCATCAATGTAGTATCTTTGTACGGTTATTTCGGTTTGTTTAGTTAACAATGGTTATCGGCTGGGTACCTGTTTTTCTTCATGCCTAGAAAGCTTGTTTTTCTAAATCCTGAGAAGTGTAGATGTTCAATTCTTGGTTCCCTGATAATGGCGTGTGACTTTGAGTTGATTACGTTTAGTCAATCTATTCTTCTTTTACATATGTCCGCTGTTTGAAAACATGCGTACCACCATCCGAGCATATGTCTGAGGGAAGAATTTTAATCAGTGTTATTTTTGTCGCAAATAGTACCACTGCCTCATTTCATGTATAGTTATTCATAACATCTATTAAAACGCTTTGAGTGGACGCACTTTGACACACAGCCAAGTGACACCACAGATATAGCCCCATCTGCATGTTCATCACTCGACGTCGAATTCTTCAGGAAGCACTCTCCATTGTTTAGGGTGTTTCCAGAGCGGGTAGTCTGATACCTGAATAATATCCAACTCGATGCTGATGACTTTATAGAGCGGCTAAATTGCTTTTCGCAATCGCACTTCACCTTCGCAGAAGGCTATACACTCGGCAACCTCTTCACGAATTGTCATTTTGGACAATTTCAAGACCTTTACATTGTTGTTGAATAGACCAAACCAAGCAATCACAGTTTTTGGACAAGACCTAGTGCGTCATCAGGTTTTGTGGTGATCCCTGCAGGGCGCCCCTGTCCGAGGCTAGATGGAGATTGACACTCAACTTAGTTACGATTCTTGCTGCCGTATCAGAAGTGTCCGAGGGGGTTTGCTATGCCGATAGTTCTATTAACGGTAAAGCAGCTGGAAGCCCAATTATAATACGCAATTAGCCGGCTACTTGCAGGATTTGCAACTAAGGCATGTGTCCGCCGCCGATGGAATTTAATAGGGAGCACGGACAATCACAGCATGTCCTTGTTCTATTCTCACATTCTAAATCGGGGTATAAATCTTGTGTGTATTTACATCTGGCCCGCCAGTCAATGGTGTACGATGCTCCAGCACGTTATCAAATTAAAAAGAAAAAGTCTTATACGCCAAAGAACAGCGTCCTTTAGACAATCATGGCTCCATTAACGCCTACAGCCTCGACACGGTTAATTAATTTCTTCACGTTTGTCCACTCTTCATTCTTCAGTGCTTCCTTGCCGCCCAGACCGCTTGCCACCTCGAACACGGTGACAGAGCCGTCAATGCCACCAGTAGCAAGGCGTTTGCCCTCATTTGGCTCCCATGCAACCTTGTTCAGGCTCTTAGACAGCATCGTCCGTCCATCCTGTCGCTGGCTCGGCGTGATTCTCGAAATCGGCTCCTCGGTCTCCTTGCTAATGTCCCAGAGCTCTAGCCAGCCGGCGCCGTCCACGAGGGCAAACACGCTTGGCTTGACGGGGGACCACTTGGCATCGTAGACTACATCTTCTCGCACAAAATCGATGAGCGGTGAGATGTTGCCGTCGCCGGAACTAATGGTGGATGTAGCGGCAGGGGCACGGACCTTCCACAGCTTCACACTCCAATCCAATGAGGATGAGAGGACAAGATCGCCGAGGTCGACAGGGCCGCGCGACGGATGGAAGTCAACAGACATGACAGGCGCCGTATGGCCCTTGTAGCAAATCTTCTTGTCCACACCAGCTTTAGCACCGGCGCGGTCATATCTGTGACAGGGGAAGATGGTGCCCTCTTCACTGCCAACCAAGAAGAAGGTTGGATCGGTTTGGGGAAAGGAAAGGCAGGTAGGGCTGACATCTTCGACAGCCACTTTTGCCTGGGCGGGGTTCTTGAGTTCTAGAAGCTCCTGCGGCTGGGCAAAGACGTCCATGCTCCAACCACAGACAACACCATCTGTGGAGCATGAGATGATGTTGTTTGCGTTTTGTGTGCCAACAATATCAACGGAGTAAATTGGGTGCGCATGGCCAAATCCGGTCAACGGGGTCTTCTGCACCGGCGCAGCCTTGGCACGAGTATCCCATAACAGAACCTGGCCGCTATAAGAGCCGCCAAAAATTAGATTCGGGTGGTACGGCGAGAATTTGGCCGTCAAAATGTCTGATTGCGCAGTAAAGACGTATTCGGGACGGTCATGCATGTGTGTGTTCCAGACTTGAACAAGACCATCGGGTTCATGTGGTGCAGTAGGATTCTTTGTGTAGGAGGCGAGTAGAAGCTCACTGAATTTTGGTGAAAAATCAATGCTGCTGATCATGCGCTTCTTGGACCAGCGGTCGTCGAAGAATTGTGCCACTTCTTTTATCCTGGTTTGGCCACGTCCACCGGTGTTTCCAGTCTCGTCATCCTCCTCTTCCAAATCCTTGCCCTGCAAGGAATAATCAGTGAGGATATCGTATGTCTCCTGGTCAATGGCTCGTTCAATGACCTTTGTCGACTGGTCTAAAAAGTCCACAAATTCATCTGAGCGTGTCACAGCTTCCAGCTCCTCAGCGGTAAGCTCTCTAATAGGATAGTTTACCGCAGCAGCCGTCTGGACTGTCTCATCACCATCTGTCAAACGCTCTCGCGCAGCTCTAAGCTCTTCCTCCACCTCGTCCCGGATCTTCTGGCGTAGTTCTTCCTCTCGATCCCGTTCTCGCCGACTGAGTTTTTTCGATGGAGTTGTAATAGAGCCAGCGGCATCCTCTTGATCTGATTGGATGGACTGCGCTCGTGGTCTTGCAGGCGATGTCCACCCATCTGTTGTCTGGACTCCCTTGCTGTAGGAAAAGATTTCCTTTACAGGAGATGGAGGGCATTCGTATACAGTGGTCAAGGGGGCTGTGCTCAGGTGGACAGCTGGTGCGGATTGGCCACTCGGAGGGGCTGCAGATTCCAAGGTTTCGTTGCTCAGTTCTCCGGCGCTGAGAACACTGTTCGGTCGACTACCGCGGGGGGCAGGAGACCCAGGGCCTCCAGTAGTGGTCGATCCGGGACGGCTCTCGCCTACAAGACTGTTTATAAGAGATTCGATTTCGCGACGGCTATCTGCTCTGCCTGGCGTTGGTGACACGAGCTATAGTATTTTGGTTTTAGTCCAGTGACGGTCGTGGGCAGAGCTCCATATCCTACCTCACCCGGGGACCCCATACTTTGGCGTCCCGCGTTTGCCTGCTCGGCACGAAGCGCCCGGCGAGCCTTTAGCTCCGCAAGCTTCGCCTTCTTGGCAAGAATTTCCTCATGGCGTTGTTGCATGATGTTGTTTCTGGCCCATCACCAGCCTAGAACCACTAGCTGCTGGGTGATGGTGTGTCACCTCGGGGCACTAATAACGCTTGGATGTACTGATATCCCACCGTAGATGATATGTAAAGTTGTTGCGAAGCCCGTAGTGTGACAGTGCGGTAGTGCGGTTCACTCGGTATATGTTAGAATCGCCGTCAACATGAAGAAAGTAAAATATAAGAGCCAAAAGGGTTACACTGTACTAGCAGTGTTCAGGGCTACCAGAGTAGACGCGACTGTTGTAGCTGCCAGACGTACATACAACAGCGGTGGGCCACACAGATAATTAGCGCCACGGCAGCCCCTGGAGCTCCTTCATCTGTGTGGCTGGTGAGCTGGCAAGCTGGCAAGCTGGCAGCAGTCTCGCGCCATGCATCACGTGACTGTTGCAGCCATTTTTTGAGCCGCCGTCACCTTTGACCGAGCTTCATGGCCAGGTTGGAAAATCTGCGACTTTTCCCGAGAATAGAAGGTTTCTTCGCATCAATTCACGACGCAACTCTCCAGCACTTTGCCGACCGGGCCAATTGATCTCAGCTGACCACGCCAGTATCTTTCCTATAATTCAGCAAAGTTCTTGACCGCGACGCTCGAGTTTTTCGCCATGGTTTCAACAGGAGTGAACGTATGTTGCGCACTTCTGGAATGTCCTGTCATCTTGCCTGCATCGCCAACCAGCGTCCTTCGGCCTGACAGGGCTGCCCAAAAATATCACAATATATGTGCAGCAGCATACTGATATTCTTATATATAGGTTCTGCGGTGGTCCGCCCTTGCCGCCGGTATCTTCTACGGCTTTAGCCACCAACGTACCATCACTGCCAGCCAAAAGGCCAACCATAGCAAGCACGAGTACGAGAAGAAGCAAAAATTGATAGATGAGGCCAAGGCCGAATATGCCAAGCAGAAGAACCCAGCTCCTGCTGCAAAGGATGATGGTGCGTCTTATGTCTTACAGCATTACTCTACCAACCGCAGCGACAATGGCGCAGAGATGCTCCCTGGCCGGAGGGATATGCTAACAGCAGATACAGTCATCACCGATGTCAACAGTCCCCAGTTCGACCTCGAGAAGTTCCTGACAAAGGTTGCCCAGGAGAACCCTTAATTTTAGCTAGCCAAGCTGGTGGTTGGAACGGAGAGTAGGGGGCGACGGGCCTCGGGTCCGGCCAACGAAGCGGCGATTTTCGATTGAGCCGAAAACCTATTCGCCGAATACCTGGGCGTGATGCAACAGGATTAATGTATGATTTAAAGCACACTCGCGATGCTGCATAGAAATTTCCTTGGGTTCGCGTTTACGCAATTTGTACAGGTGTAAAATACGCGCAGTTAGACGGTTCTGAGTGACCACAAAAAGCAAAATATCAAATGCATTTACCATTTACCGAGCCTACCGATCAACCTACGGCGGGAATGATGTAGATGCTGGTACCAAAGCCACAATGACCAGTTACTACAATGATGAACCCGCCAGGCCTGGTAAAGGCTGGGTGAACAGGAAGTGCAATAATCGAGCCCGACTGCGAAGCTTGACCAGCCAAGATAAAGATCCATCCAATTGCTGTCTAGGTAAGGTTGGAATAGCTTGGCTTTCGATCATCATCTCCTTCTTGCACTTCATAACATTACAACTGAATTGACAGTTGTAAATAATAAGCAAACGCTACCTCTGAACCTGCCTTGCTTCGAGGCGTCTTGTTGCATCAGCCCACGCAGGAGCGCTGCGCTGAGAAAGCAAAGAGGGCAGGCAAGAGGCTGCGGCTGTTCATCTCAGCAAGCACCCTCCAAGTTTCCAAGGGCCGTTTGTAAGGATGCTTGGATTTCAACATCGAAATGGGATCCGAGGGTACTAAAAGACAGAAAAACTTCTCGAATACGGTGAACTGCGAACAGGCAGACTCCAAAGACGAGTATTGCATGAAATGGCTCGCTGCGATAGCCTCGACCTCGCAACAGAACGAAACCAGATGTCTATCGCAACAACATTCGCTCGAGTCTTGTGCAAATATCTTCAGCTCTAGCAATTCGAGTTCATATCACTCTACCCAGGCATCACCACGCTATGCAAGGCACCACATGCGCCACCAACCAGCTCTTGCCGCAATAGACCCGATGGCGAGGGAAGATCCAGTAGACTTTTCGGAGATCATTATTCATGAATCTTCGAATGCTACTCCCTACAAAGGTTCCAAGTATGAGAAGCGTCCCCGACGTAAAACGCGCCCAGATCGTTATGATCCCCATCGCCAACGACGAAACGATCCTGGAACTACTGGATTATCTCGCCGGGAGCGGCGTAACTGCAAGAGAGAAAGACCACGATCACGAAGAGAAGTCATGAACAACTTTTACTCTTCCGCTGTGGGAACGAGACGTGTGCTTGTAAGTGGAGGTTTTGACCAGTGAACTTCCACTTACCTGCAGCTCACTTACACGGCAGACAGATGAAACCTGCATTAGCGACTGGGGCATTCGTAAATGGACGAGGCTCCATTTCAACTCCGCGTGAGCATTACAAAGGTCGATGACTTAAAATTTTTCTAATACACCTACAGTTGCCGATTTAACTTTTAACGAGTTGACATTTCCAGTCGCCCGGGGAGGAAAAACTACTCCAGAGCAAAAGCTGCCACAACAGCGTTCAAACGGCGCCCGTAACCGATCTAATTCACAAAGTCGAGTTGAGCCAAATATTTCAGAACACTCAAACCCGCAGGAATCACCATTAGTCGTCAGTTCTCGCCCAAACACTCCAACAACACCATGCCAGCGTCCGTCGCGGAAACGGAAGACAAACTACGCCGATACAGATCCCAAATTAAAACAGGCTGATGAACAAGTCAAAACGCCGGTTCCAGTTAAAAAATACGTTGACAACGGGGTCAGTCCAGTGGGGAATAAAAGTTTAGATCAATGCCCCGGCACTACAGTTGCAGAAGAGGCAGTGAAGCACCCGCAGCTTCCTGTCCTGGTACCTACAAATAATGGGCAGCCTGATTTATACGACCATTACTACAATATTCTTCCAATGGCTCCAAAGCCATCTTATGTGCCTGGTTATTGTACCAACGGTAGATTCGAACCAGTAACGCTATGGCCACAGCCTGTGATGGGGTCGCATGAAGTGTCTCTGAAGGCTAATCCCACTTCATTCACAGATGCTGTTACAGAATGTCATGAGCAGCTAGACTATGAACAGGCCCAACAACTAAACTACAGATCCGAATACATTGAACACAGGCCAGAAACACATACTAGCATTGATAATGATGCTAATGGATTTAGTGCATTTAATCCAAGTCAAGGTGGGCATGAACTTTTGGAGTCGGTGTATAAACCTGATGAAGAGGCAAGGGAGTTCTGGCGACCAAATTTTCTCCGCTAATTAAAATATGATGTATGCCTTGCGTATTAGAATCTGAGGTCGAATACATTATTCTGGCTCCTGGTCTTTCCACTTTGTTTGAAGACTCTCTACGTCCATACCACACAGCACAGCTTTGGCAACAATAGAACGCGCCTTTCCAGATACCGGCGCATCGATCATCTTGCCATCCATGGTCCATGCTCCTCGACCAGCGGCTGCTGCTTTTTCATCTGCAATAACTAGCCGGACGGCCCATTCCACTTCTTCTGGCGTTGGCGCAAATAGCCTTTGAACAACGTCGACCTGTGAAGGATGGATGCATTGCTTGCCGTTGAATCCCATGGCCTTGCCTCCGCTACACTCTTCTGCCAAGTTTTTTAGCCCCTGGTCGCCACGGAACGAAGTACACACAAGATCGATGGCACTGGGGAGTCCAAATGCCTTGGCGGCGGTGACAATTGCGGAGCGCGCGTAAAGAAACTCGGTCAGTGACGGCGTGCGCGTAATGGATAAGTCGAGTGCAAAGTCCTCGGCGGCAAAGATGAGGCCGCTGAGGTATGGTGAAGCTTTGCATATGGCTGACAAGTCCATAATGGCCTTGGCCGACTCAATCAAAGCAATAATTTTGATGGGGCTACTTCCTGCGGATGATGCCACTGTCTCTTTTCTGCAGCTGTGCCTCCCAGGGCTAACATGACGCAGAACATCGGTGACGAAGGAGAGATCGGCGGCAGACTCAACCTTGGGCACGACGACGGCGTCGACGAGGTCGAGCGGCGCCAGATTGGTTAGGTCGTCAAGTGCAAACGGTGTAGAGATGGCGTTGATGCGGACGGCGAGCTCGGAGATTGTGGGTGGTCTAGTGGTGAGGGAGGCGATGTGGGAACGGAGGGCGATGCGCGCCGATGGTTTGGCGGATGGTGTTACGGAATCTTCGAGGTCGTAGGTAATGTTGTCAGAGCGCAGACCGAGGGATTTGGTGAGCATTTTTTGGGATGATGCGGGAACTGTCAAGCAGGTGTGAGGAATTTCCGGATGTTAGCTGTATGGGAGATGGCAAGGGGAGAATACCATATAAGAGTGAGCGCCTTAGGACAGCGGAAGACCTGGCTGCGGCGGCCATTGTGAGAGGTGAGAAGTGATAGTACACAACTACGAAATGTAGCGAGGTAAGATGAAGTCAGAAGCTCTCTTAGAAACAAGCCACAAGATTCGATTTAAATTCAAGTCCAATAGGGCTAGCTTACACGCCATTGGGCATAAACAGCACAAAACACAGACAGCTGATGAAGCTATTCCGGTGACGTCGCCGGTGCTCTGTCCACCCCCCCACAACACTCGGAGCTTACTGCTGCCCGCTGAATTTAGTACCAGTAACAGGTACATAGGTACCTACTTTTATTTGGTAGTCCATGAGCCCCAGCACAGAGTAGCCCAGCGTCTCGCAGTACCACCCACCACACCACTCCTGCAGGTATCTTTTCTGCCAAAAACGCTGCAAAAGATACCTACCCAGGTACCCGCGTAGGTACTTTGATGTTCTTCCCCTGCCACGCCAAGACCACATCAGCTGTGGGCCTCGAGAAATAGTACGTACCTGGCGAACCGTCCACGTAGCTTGCGCGCGACACACCCCATCTCGCCAGCAATCCGACAACAGTTACTACATACACACTCTGCGCCGGCTTCCTTTCTTCCATCTTTTGCGTCGGTCCAATTCGAATCTGGAGCTTCTGCCTCGCCATTTCAGAAAAGCTTAACAAAGGCAACCCATAAACCGCGACAACATCCAAGGCATCCCTAGGAGCAGGGACTGTCCTACGCAACGGAGACCACGTTTACAGCATCCCACCACAACCACGCAATTATCTCCATAGTCGTTCGAGATGAACGCAGCGACACAACAAGCCAACCCTGGCGAGCTGAGCTGGAGGCTCTCTTCGCACCCCATTACGCTTTTGACGTTTTTGGGCTTTAGAATATGTACGACAAACGCCATATCCAATCCGCAGGGGATTACGAGGCAGAATCTATTGCTTTATTGCTCATGTCGCGATCTTGCTAACCCACGTTTGTCTTTGAATGTAGCTAGCGTATTGGTATATTTCCTTGGCCTTTGGGTCATAAAGAGCATGTAAGTTCGCAACAACCGATCCCCAGTCCCCTCGTCGCTCTGTAGTAACTTCCGCCCGCCTCGTTTTCGCTTTCGCTAATACAATTTCGCTTCACAGGATCATGATCTTCATCATCACTATCCTCCTCCTCGCCGCCGACTTTTACTACCTCAAAAACATTGCCGGCCGCCGCCTCGTAGGCCTCCGCTGGTGGAACGAGGTTGATCCTTCGACGGGCGACTCCAAGTGGGTGTTTGAGAGCAGCGAGCCCGGCACCAAAGTGGTCAACGCGACAGATTCGCGCTTCTTCTGGCTCAGCCTCTACGTCCAGCCTCTGCTGTGGATTCTTCTTGCTGTGCTGGCGATTGTTCGTCTCCAGTTTCTGTGGCTACCGCTCGTTAGTACGTGGTCAATGGCCCATTCGTCTGCTCGGGTCTACCGATGTGTTTTTCTATGTTTATTTGTTTTTACTAACTATAGCTGCCTTGTTAGTCATTGCTCTTGTTCTTACCGTCATGAACACGCTTGCGTTCTCGCGCTGCGACAAGTTTAGCCAGGCCTCCAACTTGGCAGGCAGTGCCTTGGGCACCACGAATTTCGCGGGGACGCTGGCTACCAACATGGTTGGTCGTTTCTTCTCGCGCGGTTAAAGCGAAAAGAGTTGAGAAATAAACCTATTTTCCTTGTTTCTGGTTGGGGAGAGTTATTATGCATCTGGAGGAAGGTAATCAGCAGGTCTTCACAGGAATAGGGGAAAATCAACAGGTTTTGACTGTCTTTGATCTGGCAACGTATGTTTTTATTCCCAGTTTATTTGTAGGCGTGTGACGGGGTTCGCGTGTCTTTGGTTCACGTGTACGTCGCCTCATTAGTTTTGAAAGCAGTTTTGTACGATTTTATACTTGGAGAATAAACAAATGGCTCATCATTTGTGTCACCTTCCGCAAATTTCACAATATTGATGGCTAACGCATCTGGTAGTAACATATTGTTGGTATAATCAAACGAATGCAAATGGTGGTATGCTCGCAATAGGCCTTGAAAGTAAACGAAAGGGCCGCCATCGCTCGCAAGTAAAGATCATGCTACATGCAGACGCACAACAAAGCCACGAGGAGGGAAAAAACAAACAGGCCAAAGAAATATATACACAGTGAGGTACATGTCGCAGATTTGGTGCTTAATTTCTTCCTCCCGCACGCTGAATTTCGTCATCGAGTTGCCTTTCCTCCTCCTCAAGTCGCCGAATTTCAGCTTCCGTCATGCCGTCCTCGACAAGATGACGGGATACGCCCTGATGCGGCTCAGTGGCGGCAGCACCGGTGCGACTTGCAGGCACTGCTCGTCGTCTGTCAGACTGGTCCAGCGGCGCAGCCTCGTCGTCATCCTCGTCGAGCTCTCGTGTCTCCGCCGCAGCGCCACCCGCAGCCGCTGCGGCCAGGCCAGTAGTGGCCGTTTGAGGATGCTGCTCGTCACGGTACGGTGCAATAGCGGGATCCGAGGCGTTGGCGTTGGCGTCCTTTGGTACGACCATGAGGCTCGACAGCTTCTCCTGCTCCCCGCTCGCCCCGTCCATGGCCTTGCCGCCGCTATTCCTGCGGCGGCGGCGCAGGAAGAAGAATAGGCCCATTGCGGCGGCTAGAAGTGCGGCAACGCCAACGCCAACGGCAATGCCGGCAATCGCACCTGTGCCCAGCCCGCCGCGACTATGACCGCTGCCGCTCGAAACTGTGGGGGTGCTCGTGGGAATCATCGTAGGGATACCTCCAACATGGCTGTCCGTACTGCTGCTGGATACAGTAGAATCAACACTGCCGCTGCCGGGAATAATCTCGTTGGATACGCTGAATGGCGAGCTCTTGAGCTTCGCCTCGGCGGCGCTGTTGTCGCTGAAGAGTCGGACGACTGAGAAGGCCGGCGAGCTTGTGAATCCTGAAATATCATTGACCGTCCAGTTGACGGCTAGAATCATGACTTGTCCAAAGTCATTGCTGTTATTGGTTTGGAAAGCGTCGAAGTTGAGGCTGGCTTCCTTGTCGACACTTTTCGTGGGTTCTATATATCTTACGAATTTTTGTTCATTAGCGCATTTAAATTCTTTTGGTCCCGGTATTAAAATGAGCGACAAAAAAGGCGCTGCTAACTTATTTATATAGAAAAAACAAGAAGGGAGGATAAAACGAAACATACCCAATGAAAGTAACGAGGTGTTGGTTTCAGACGAACTCCCAATCTGTCGCAACCTGTCCGGATCTACGACGTACCACCCTAGGTTATCAATGCGAACAGTGCTGTTGGCGATGGAAAATAATATAGTAGGATTTGAGTTATCCAAGAGATCAAATACTTTCGTCTTTGGTAAGTCAAAAAAGACGACACTCGGTGTGTTGCTTTGGGATGTACCACCGCTGCCTGGAGAGCCGGGTAGACTGCTGCCGGCCGTTTGAGAGGGCAGGGCGGAAGATGTAGAAGGAGATTCGGGGCCCTTCATTGGGGGTTGGGAGGCAGTGGCTGTCATTGAGGCTGAAGTATCATCATTGTTGCTACCGCCACCTGGTCGGGCGTCTCCTATCACGTTCATGTTCCTTTTTGTCTTTCTATATGTTTATGTCGCAGTCTTGTCGTTCTTCGTTGGTCGTTCGTCTTAAGATGTCGAGATTATGCCATGAATAAATCTCCCAAATTCAAATTCTTCGCTCAAATTTCAAATCAAGGGGATTAAAAGCTGGAGAGAGGACAAAATGCGCTTGCGGTACGCGTATGTGTGTGTGTGTGTGTCGTGAGAGAAAAAAACGAAGCTTCGTGTGTTCGCCTTCATGTAAGACGCTCTTTGTTCGTTGTACAGGTCTTCGGTTTCTCCGCTAAAAACTCCGTTCACAAAAAGTAGGTTTCCTGCCTTGTACACTTTTTGGTTCTTTGTCTGACTTGATTTTGTTTGTGTCGCTTGACAAAAAGAGAGGGCGACCCTTCACCAAAGTGCGGGCTTATTGTTGCGACTACCTTGGCACTGAGAAGGCTAGGTGTAAGCGCCCACAGAATACGCAGGCCGTGTCGTAGTTGATGATGGGTTTAATTAGTCCAAATGAAACTTGACTGCACAATTTGTGCAAGTTGAAGATGTATTTCGTCTAAACGAAATAGGAGAGGCTGTCCTTTTCCTTCTCCCTTGTCAATACAAAAGAAAAGAAAAAGCTGCATAGAATGGTCACAGAAAAAGAACGACCACGAAGAAACGAGGCGTTTCAAAGTGCGGCTGGAAAAGAAAGGGACCTCTGGGGCGGTTTTCGGCACCAAGGCAAGTTAGTGTTAGTCAAGGCTGAATCTATACATAGACATGGAGAAGACTGGTAAGCACTCACACCACGGACCACTTGGCTAGTTATTATATTTTAGGCTCGGGGTTTATATCTATCCGGCATGGTCCATGTCCAAGTCGATGTCTGAACAATTCCCTTTTCTCCTTCTTTTTCTCACGGCGCAGTTAATCTCAAAGTATGATAATCCCAATAGCTTGTATAAATTGAGCCGTGTATTCAACAGCGACAGCTTTCCCCCCTCAGCGATAAATTTTGAATCCGGACATACGACGCCTATCCCAAGCTAGCTTACCTGTCATGTTCCATGTTTAGTCCAGCCTCTCCATACTTCTCCGCCTCAACTGTAGTACATAATGAGCCCCAGGCACATCTTACATGGTAACCATTGCGCGTTGCCTTTTCCGCATTGGGCAGCATCCTGCTTCATGCAGTCCAGATGACTGTTGGATATCCAAGTATATGTTGCTTGAAACACAAGCCTCTGTAGTTTATACTAGCATCAATTTCCGCCTTCGCGATCTAATTGCCCTTCCTTGACGGTCTTGCCTGTTATTAAACCTTTTCTTCTCTCTTTCGTTCATTTATTCCACTTGTAGTCATTGAGGACCAACCCAAGAAGCTGGCTGTCAAGACCGTACTTCGGTTAAGTCTGACCCCACTGCGGCTGACAGGCTGCATTTCCACAGCTGATCTGTGCTTGGCAGGTGCTGGGCTATTTATACCTGGAGAGCAGACCGACCGACAGCTTAAGGTCTGCCTGTTGAACTTTGCACAAAGACCGTGCTTACCAAAACGTACTACAGTCTAACTTAAATAAATTAGTCATGCGGCTCTGAGCATGCCAAGAATAGCTCTGCTCATACACGGCCACCAGCCGCGTAAACATATAATTTAGAAGGCCACACCTCAATCTTGGCAAAAGACTCATAATTCGCCAGCGGCGGAGCTTGCCTCACTTCATCTCTTATCAGTCGCGAAGCCGTTTATAACAAAACAACGTTTCGTACATCGAGTGGGGAACTGAAATCCGCCTCAGCACATTCAGCGTTTAATTCTTGATATTACATGCGGCATTCTCTAATGCCATTTCTATAACAAAAAAAAGAAGAAATACAAACATTTCTCCCCTTTCAAGCAACATGGGAAGAAAATAACAGAGACAAGGCAAGGCTACTTTGTAGCTCATGATTCCAGTGTTACGTTCTATAAAAGAAAACGCCAGATGTCCCGTATAATGCCCTCTTTCCTTCCAACCCATTCTGACTATGCAAACGTCATGGAAATTTCCTTTTCCTTTCCAAATTCTTCATCATCCTCGTAAGTATCCGGTTCCGCCCACGGATCTGCCAGCGCCATATTGGGCAGTGTGTGGGACGTCGGCAGCCCAGGGCGAATAACTTTCTCGTCATCGTCCACCGCCGTCGAGGTCGCTGGCAAGTCCATTGGTTCGTGAAACGATGTGTCAAACGTCATAGAAATCTCCTCCTCATAGTCCGGTTCCGCATGATACGCTGCCGTGTTCAAAACCGAGTTGTTCCAGCTGGCTTTGCGTGTCACCAGCTGCTCGCCTGGCACCAGGGCCCGCATCGGCAGTGATTCCGCACTCTGCGTCTCCCGCGGGTCGTTGGACTTTTGTAGATATGCCACTGTTGCACTAGTCCCAGTTGCCGACCCCGATCGCAAAGCTGATGCCGGCGGAGGAGATGCAATCTCAAGCTTCATGGGGGGCAGCGTCGACTGTATTTCCTTGACTTGTAGCAATTGAGGTTCAACCTCTCCGTAGCTCGATTCCTTGGCAATTTCTGCTCGAATGGCATCCACATCAAAAAGTACACCTGTATTTGACGCCTGTACTTCACCAGTACCCTTCTTTGCTGCCTCGGCCGCCACCGCATCCTCGTACACCTCCCATTCTTCTCGGTCCGTTTTCTTCTTCCGACCAAAAATGCTGAACCGCGACGATTTGCTTCTAGCCTTCCCCTCCCTTTCCAGTTCCTTGCGTGCTTCTTCAATCTCATTGATTAGCTCCCGTTGGCGCTCTGCATGATTGTCCGGATCTGGGTCTTCGATTTCACTAAACTCCTCACCCGTCACCGTCCATCCACAATTCATGAGCAGCGTGGGCATCGCTGTTCGATAATCCATATGGCCAACGACATACTCCGTCACATCCACGTTTTCGATCCACGGCTGATCAATAGCCGCCAGACCAGCCACTTTGCGAATGCCACCGTTTGTGAGTCGAAATAGATAACCTAAAATCCAGTCATTTCTGTTGTACCCGTTGACAAAGCGGCCCGACACAATGGTTCGTGCCTTGATGTACTCTTCTTTCTTAACAACAATGGGGGATCCAAACATGTACACATTTTGCACAAGCCCGTAGGCACCCTGCTTGGCCAGCTCCTGCAGGCACGAAAATATAACTCTGGCGCCTAAGGAATATCCAACAAGTGTGATAGGTCGGGTGCCAAGGCCACGTTCCACAATTGAATCTGCGAGGATAAGACCTGCAGCGGTCGCTCGGTCGAGCGAAACGGCCCAAGGGTTATCAATCAGATATGACAGCTTGGTCAGCACAAGAGGTAGCTGCAGCGCCGCCATCAAACCCATAAGGATGGTGTTTCCGAGAACTTGCTGTAGGCCCTGCGTAAGAGCCTCAGTAGCCAGAATGTTCATAGTATCACCCATACTGCGAAGCATTTCAGGCTCCCACAACACCGAGTAGAGATCTCCCATGATTGGATCAACTGTGCTGTACGGCAGACGCACATCATCCATTTTGCCGGTCAGCCAACCCGATACAGTGACAATGAGATTAACTCGTTTATTATTGTGAAGCGGGCGGTATTCGAATGTCTTTACCGCACCCGTTCGTCGGCCCGCAGCTCGGACTCCAATAAAGCTGCCAGACGCGGCAGCCGACGACGTGATAATGGCAGCTCCTCCTGCGCCAGCAAGGAAACTGCCAGTGCCAGTGACACCGATAGTAGTAAACCCAGCAGCAAGGCCGGCCCCAATGACAGGCGCAAGCAGACCAGCTGAAAGACCGATAACCAGGCCGCCACCGACAGTAGCGAGACCCATCATTACGTATCGCCGCTTGAGGGCTTGTTTACGGCGCTCCTCCAGATGTTCCTCTTCATTCCAATTTTCCTTTTCGGCAGCTTGCTGCATTTCCAGCGCATCAGTCACGCGCTTCTCGAATCGGCAAACGTCGATCCAGCCAATGTCTAGCGATTGCGCTACGCGCTCCAGCAGTGTTCTTGAACGCGCATCATATACTGAGTCTGCAATGAGAATAAGAAAAATGTCACAGAGTACGGTCCATCGCAGGTCGATATCAATCTTGTCGGTATCTGGCATCTGCGAAGGCGTCTGCACATTTGGTACTTGAACGGATTCAGCAGCTTCGTAAGGCGGTGGAGCTTCTGCGGGCAACTCTTCCAGTGGTGTTGGGTTCATGTGTGAGCTCTTTTTCGAGTCGCCTTTTGGTTCGGCCATGGGGTTCTTAACACGCGAGTTTACCAGTAGGGTTGGGGTCAGATCGCCAGGCTGAACACCATGATCGGCGAGTTGCTCAATCATGACTTGCTCCGCTTCACTAATATCCATGTGTGCGTATAACCTCATCATCATCTTCTGACCCCACATCTTGGTCGATTCTGTCGAGATGTTGACATGCTTTTTGACCTTCCTCGTCGTATCCAAACATTCAGCATCCTTGACGAGGTTAGCAATCTCAAGACGTACGAGACCAACGTAGGCAATACGCTGGCCCTCAGTCAAGAGATCCTTAGTAGCCTGCATTTGTGACACGGCATCTCTCGCCTCCTCATCGTCCATACTGGTTCCGCCAACGTTGGGATCTGTAAAGAGATACTTGGTATGATCATCCATGCTGGTCGCGGATTCAGCATCTTCGTCCATTACGACACGGGTATAGCCCTTGCCCGCTCCGCCTAAGCCAGCGTAGCCATCCTCTTCGAGATCTTCATCTTTCAACTCGCGAGCGACTAGTTTATTGTCGTCGTTGTACATATCGTACGGCGCAAAGGCTGGCATTACTTGCCAGCCGTCATCTTTATCCTCCTCCTCGGCTTCAGGCTGAGCCGAGAGCTGTTGGTGAGAGAACTCAGAAACGCCCACTCCATTTCCACTTGCGACGCTCGTGTTTCGACCATGGGCAATCTTGGCGCTGCCGGATGACGCAGCTGCTCGAGTGTCGTGGCTTGTGCGGCCATGGCTCGCTGAACCAGTTGACGAGCGTGCTCGGTGCCTCTTTTCGCTATCGTTGTTGTTGGTCGCCGAAATTGCAGTCTCCTGCTCTGGTCGTGGTTTGCTGGCGGCGTCGGTGAGAACGACCGGCCCTTCCGTTTCGGTAGCTCTAAGCGTTATTGGCGGTAGGACTGGCTTTGTGGCGCTATGATATGTATTCTCTGCTGTAACCTCTGCCGTTTTTTCTTTTATTTCATTTTCAGCTTCCTCGTTTGGTTTGTCTTCCATACTCAGTTGGTCTTTTGCCTCTTCAGTCCCTTCTACGGGCTCGGATTCAATGTATGACCGCGTATCTTTGAAATCGGCTTCGTCACTATCGCTGTCGTTCGTCGTCATTATTTTAGCTTTCGCATCCTCGCTGGTGCCGGGCGTTTCCTCCCCTTTGACTGGAGGATGTTGTATAGCGGCCCCGGCAGGTTCCTCGGCTTTTGGTGTCGATTCTGGCTCCTTGTCTGTCGGTGTCGTCGGCTTCGATTCCTCTCTCTCCTCACTGGTGGCATCTTTGGGTATTGGTATCGTGGATGGCCTTATTGGTAGGCCAAAGTCATCGACCAGAGGCTGCGTCATCTGTTGGTGACCAGCGGTGGGCACACCCGTAGACGGCGCAGGGGCGTCCTTGGTCATGCCTGTGGCAAGCTGCATGTATTACGGGATAAGAGGGAAACGGTACAGAAAGACGATGTACTAATGAAATTTAGAATTAAAATATCACGCCCACATCCAAACACTGACTCTTCCAGGTCTATCCGGACGGGACGTGATTGATCATGGTAGAAGTAGATGAGAAGATGTCCAGGGTGGGTTGCCGGAAAAGGGTGTCAGCCACAGCATCAAAGGCTGCGACGAAAGAAACCAGCGGCGACCATTCTGTCGCTCCACACCAAACCTGTCTTGGCTACTAACATAGGCTAGCTACGGGCGACCTACAGTGGACATGGAGGGGCTTAGGTAGCGGGCAGGTGCCGCAATGAAACGACACTACTGGTCCCATACTATCACAACCTGCTATGAGCGCCGAAGAAGGTTCAGGCTTTGAACTTCACCTCATGATTGATAACAAAGGAGCGATCCCATCCGCCATGGAACCACTTCAATGGCATGATTGGTTTACTTAAATGCTACAAGATGCAAGTATGGTCTACTAAGAGTATCCGCTTGCCAAGAATATCCCATATCTGTTGCAATTTCCCACCGGATTGCTGCGCCGCGGCCAGTTACGCAGCTTACACCTACGGACCTTGTTGCACAGAAGCAACCTATTGTTAAATTAGGCGCGACGGGTAAACGAACCTGCTATGGTGGAGTTGTCGCATGAGACATTATGCTCATGGTTGCATTTAGTAAGGGTATCGCACAGCCTTCAACAATACTCATCTATTAAGTAGTGCGAACCGAAGTTCCAGCACCCACAAATATCACTAGGCCAGTGTAGAACGTTGTGAGGGTATAGTGCTTCTTCTTGTTAAATATATACGAAGGATGCAATGGATAAACCAGGTATTCCACGAGCCTACACCATTCCCGGTATGGAAAACGCATAGTTTGATCTTACTTGTCATCGCCAGCGTTGTTGGCGTTACCAGCCTCTCCAGCACCACCATCTGCTCTCTCACCAGTGGCCGATGACTTGGCCCTCCTTCTGCGCTTATTCTTGGGCTTGTCCGCTGACTCTGCCACTGCTTGCCTTTTCTTTCGCGCCTTTTCCTCTTCTTCCCTCAGTATTTTCTTTTTTGACTTCATCACCGAAAGCGGGTTCGGCGACTTGAGACCACCTGCACGGCTCCTCTTGGCCTTCTTGCCCGCCTCCGTCAAGTCCCCGCCGTTTTCTATTCTCACACCGCCTTCCTCCTTGTCGATATCATCCTCGTCATCCTCTTCCTCCCGTTTCCTCTTGCCGCCGCCCATTTTCTTCAGCTCGGCACGAAATTTGGCCTTTTCCTCACGCAGACGCACATCAGCGCTATCAGTCGCCATGGGCTCGAGGATCATGACGCTGCGATTGATATAAATCAGCGGCACAGCACGGACGCGGCGCAGCGCTTGCCGCACTTCAAGGTTTTGGCTCGCCACCACGTAGCGATGCTTGTTCTGTCCGCTTTGCTTCGGGTCCACAACGGAGCTCAGGCATTCGAGCGTGCTGAGCGGCTGGGGGTACTCGTCTGGGTGATGGCCGCATCGTCTACGCTCGTAGTTCTTGGCCAGCTCAATGGCGTCGCGGATGCCCGGTTCGTTTTTTTTTTCGTATAGCTTTCGAATCTCGCATTGTGTAATCACTGTACCAGGTAGGTGAGAAAGCTGTTCACTCCAAAGCGTCTTCGCGCGACTGTTGCCTGGGTATCACCACTTACTGGGTTTGACTTTGCCGTGTACTGTGCGTTCCAATCCAGCTGCGAGATCCATCTTGAATCTGCAGGCATCTTCTACCATTCCAGCGTCAACTAAATAAAGCATTAGTATTTGGTATTGTATTCGTGCACCGATATTGGGGTAGAATTCGCGGGATGTTTTACCGAGAACTTGGTATGGTTCGCGAAAACCAAACGTCATGCAGTATTGCTCCATGAGCTTGCGATATTGCTTTGATCGTTTTCCTCTCATTTTGTCGGCTTTTATATGCTGGCAAGAACACCTCTGAAATGACTACAAGTTCAAGCAGAACGCTGGCTCAATATTTTTTTCTGGATACCAAACCAAGCCGCCAAGGACATTGTTGGAATAAATTTCTTATCGTGCAACTCTGTTCGATAAGAAATGTGGGTCTCTGTTACCGGCCAACTGAAGTACCAGTGGAGGGGACTGAAAGCACATGGGAGGAACTGAAAGTACATGGCAAATACGGGGACAGAGATAAGTTTGTGTGTATTAATAATGAAGAAAACCGATAAATATGCTATGCTTATTAAGACGCTCCGCTCCCATGATGCAAAAATGAAAGCCAGAATCACTGGCACAACTGTTCGTGATATGATCGTATGTCGCATTAGTTAGCGCTCTTGGCTGTTTTCTATGCATAGAGCGGCGACTACGCTAATATCATCCATCTTGCCTGCATTATAATGAGTAAATCTGGGAGCGTAATAGATAATGGGTATTCTTACCTCCTTCGCTGGCAAGGCCCTCTTCAATGGCATGTTCCATAAATGGGCTCTGGGCATACGGGTCAAACGCAATGGTCCGTGCCGCAGCAACGAGATCTTGAGCTGCCCTGTGCATGCCCCCGTTCCGTCCTCCTCGTCGTAAATCGTTCGTATTGGGTGGTGGTGATTTTTCCCAGTTTTCTATACTCTTCGTAACAATATCTACAATTTCATGTGTCCAGAGGTTGTCGATGACGCCGTCGCTCATGGCCAGAACCACATCGCCGACCTGCAGATCAACGGCATCCACTACAGCATTCTGCTCCGGCGTGTCTGGGCTATTCGTACCAAGCTGGCGCGGGCAATCAAACCAGTGCCACTGTTCCGTGGTCTTGAAGACAACGGACTTGTCACTAGGCCGCAGAACCATTATCTGGCAGTCTCCAAGGTTGGTGACATACAAGACCGGTACTGGCCGGCCATCAGGGGCTCCATTAGGGGTTTTGAAGTGCAGCTGAGCGCCGCAGGCCGTTGTCGTCCCTTGCCAGTCGTGTACTTCAGTCGCTTCGAGTGTTTTCTGATACGCCGTTTGGAGTGAGGTGATTGGGCGAGGTTCATTATGAGAGTTGCCGGGTGTTCGTGATATCGAACGGATCAGGTCCTCCTCCACAGCCGAGGACCAGAAATGAAGAATAAGTCGAGCCCAGAGACTTTGCAACGGCAAATTAGCAAATCAGTTTTAAGTTCTCGCCTTGCTCAAGCGACATACCCAGCATGACCCCGAGGGCGGGTTGCCCATGCACCGACGCCGTCGTTGGCGCAAATGAAAAAATCGCTTGCATAAATAGCGTCATCTCCATTTGTATATCCCCTTATACGCTCTCCATTTACAACTGCACGCGCCCTGTCGTGCGTACTCAGAGGGTCTGAGAAAGAGACTGAGGGAGGCGACATGAAAGGAGGCGGAAAGGGCCGCGGAGCACGCTTGGCGAACAAGCCGATGCCCGTCTCGAAACGAAACGGTAGTCGCGGTAGATTTGGCCGCGGCTTTGGGTCAATCTGCGCACTACTTGCGTCGTCATCCTGCTCATCCGTGGTCAGTGTCGAGAGATTGCGACGCGGGAGGCTGCCCCGCGACGAGATGAGCACTATGCGCAGAGGTTGGGATGATAGAGGCGTCCATGAGGCCACAAGCGCCGGGCGGCGTAATATTCGCATTCCGACCGCATATGCCAAAGCCGACCCTGGAGGCCGCAGACCGAAGCTATCGTCAGTGTTCGAATTCAAGCCGTATTGTAAATCGGTCTAGCCGTGTTGCATGCAACTGGCGAAACGGAGGAAAGCTAGCCTCGTACTTGGGAAGCCTAATCCTGGGCGCAGATTCAGCACGTGACGGCGCGATAGGCCAGAGCGGAAGGCGCATTAAACGAGCGACATCGCAGTGTCATGATTCGGGACGGGCAGCAGCACCAGATTCAACGCTGTTTTCTTTTACGTAGCAGGTAACTATCATTCGATTCCGTGATGTCCTGCACCTGCATCAGTGGTGTGTGTGTAAGTTGCTGGCTTACAACATACTCACTAACAAAAGGCGGTCCCTCTAAAATGCCTGGTGTGCAATTTCTTGCAGATTGACTCCCATTTACACAGAATAATATGACGAGACATCGATATAGTGACTAGCACAAACTACAAGGTACTGTAAAATATCCCAAATGACCATCGAAATTATCATCGTTAAGCTGTCGCTACCAACATGTGCAAAGCTTTTAGCGTCATAACTTACTAGAATGCGCTTCAGGGTAGGGTAAGGTACGATGTTTTAGTGCTTCTAGCTTGAAACATGACGTCACAAACGTCCCTTTCTTCGCTCTGGAGGCAGATGAAGTTCAAACAATCGAAAACAGTCGAGGAAATATGCGACTACCCCATGGCAATTTTCGGAATCGGCATAACTAAGGCTCGAGGTGCAACAAATATTAAGATTTCCCGACAGTGTACCAGCCCAAAAGGCCAAACGGTCACCTATAGTATCGTGGCAAAACATTGGTGTAGCGAGATTCCGGAACATTTATCAAATGGCATTGACTTTGCGAGCGAGGCTGGCCTACATCTGTTTGTGGGACTGTAGCATACATGGCATCATCGCCCTCGACACTTCCCTTGTCCCTTGAAATGGGACCGAATGCCATAAATAATACCCGGCCGACCAGTATGGTGCAGAGTGTGCTTGGTACGTTGATTGAGAACTCCATTAATTATATCAGTCTCAATTCCCATGGTAACTATTCCCTGGGCTTTGAAGCTGTGTCAGTGGCCGAAGCAATCAATCGACGATCATGTCGCTGATTGAGAGACCATGTAAAATCTACACTCAAAAGATTGGTGTTTCTGTGCAACATGCTGTTCCATTGACTGGCTGGACAAGGCAAAACTGGACAGCAACAAGAAGCCTGGCAATTTCGAATCATGGCGGAGTGGATGACGGCACGGCTGGTAGATGCCGGATAAAATTACATCATATCAGCACAAAAAAGTAGCCTAGTTCAGGGGAAACGAAGAAAGGCGAGACACTGCATAGCCACAAGGAGTATTTGGAAACATAACTGGTGCACTGGCGGGACAGAAGCGCTGGCGAGACGAGGTCTGCACCAGCCACGATTTGACGCGCAAGCTTCTGTAGTGTTTATTGTGGATGCATGTTTTAGTCGCCAGGTTTAGCCGGACAAGGGAATAGATTGGCTTTGAAGCTCCAATGATCTTCAGGCGGTCCTTTGCACCATTGAGCAAAGACTGGAGAAAGAACTAGGGAAAATGGGTTCGACCTCCCATTCCACTGAAATTCGGCCGATCAGCGGCAATGTGACAACTTGACAGGCGAAGGGAATATGTCCAAGAACGGGAAAGGGAAAAAACGCAAACAGATCCGCAACACAGGGGCAGAGTGCTGAGAAAGCTGTTGCCTTGTTGACACGAGAAAGTGCTGACGAACAAATATGCACAAGAGCCAAGAATCTGGGGCCGGGCAGGGAAGTGGGCAAAACAATAAACCAGAACGGCTCTTCTCGTATAATGAGATTGCTATTGTGGCCCTGTCATGTTCCTGCATACACGTGCGGGCAAGGGCTTCCAGACGCGAGAATCAGGAAGGACTCTTAGTAGCATACCCCGCATGGCAAAGGACGGAAGCCACGACATTAGGTCCACAGAGGCATACGAATACTTGCAGATATCACTTATTGGATGTGGATACTGGAGGGAACTGCGGTGCCAAGCCAGCAGTGCCAAGCCAGCAGTGCCAAGGGGCTTAATTGTAGGTAGCCAAGTAGCCAAGGGCAAGACTGTGGGACGTCTTGTGTGCTTGTGTGCTGGTCATCGTGTGGTCATAGGCTGCTCTGTGTTTTTTGCGCCTTTGCTACAAGAGCGGAGTATGCGCGAGGGACTCATAACACGGCTTTCCGATGGAGTAGCGGTGTTGGGATGAGTGGATGTACCGGCAGGGAGGCCACAGTCTGTCTGGGGAAGCGCTATAGCGGAGTCGTAGGATGCCAAATGTGTTTCCACGCCTTACCAAAATGAAATGGTCAATAATACATATGTGGCACAAGGCAATGCCCGACAAGTACGTAATGCTAGTTTTAACTAGTGTTTGGTTGTGAGCAAATCCGTGCCCAACTTGCCAGCCATCATTAGAAGGCGTTTTAAATCTCGTTGGGCCAGAACAGGGCAATAACCTGGCACCTGGTTACAAGTAGCGTCGCACATTGCATCTAGTCAACGCTCGTCGTGCCGTCGTACTGCGTAGATGGCGGGCTATTTACTTAATGCTTTTTATTAGCGCCAGTAACTAGCTGCAACACGTTTCCGACACTATTACTATAACCCAACCAGTTGACGGATGCTTCTCATGAATGTAACCAGGCGCCAAGAAGGGCCGGATTGGCAGCGGGCTGGGTCATTTACAGCGGCTGCATGGACATTATGCGGTGAAGAAGTACTTTGAGGTGTGAGCTGCTTACTTATGACGATTGATGGCTAAAGATAATGCGAGCTTTGTATCGGAGCTCTCAATATCGCTATCTATCTGCTATGGACTGTTGGCAACTCCAACTTTGTCTCTTTCAATTACTTACTCAATATACTTTTTTTTTTTTTTTAATACAGACCTTCTTTGGTCGATCTATTGCCACTGGCGCCGCCGCCTAACTTTTGAGCACTTTTTTTTTTCTGTGGGCACTGCCATTTGCGATTCAATTCTGCAAAAGGTGACGGTTTGATACCCAAACCGGCCAAGCCAGCCATCGACTGCCAAAAACCGTCAGTGACGTGCTACATTTTGCTAAGAAAAATCTAGCCGAGAAGCGAAATATTGTTTGCGGGATAAACTCTGCCAGCATTGTTTTCTCCTAGCATCGGCAACAAATTCTATTTCATACAACTTTCAGGTTTGTCGAGATCGTTTGAGTTTATCTTCCTCTTTAGCGCAAATCTCACAAACTGCAGCACGCTACATCTATCTGCGTTGCTACATCTTGTATGTTTCCGGCGGCAGTACCGAAGCTGAGAGCGGTGAAAAATATTGCATTGGAAAAACCTTGAAGGTAGGAAAGGAACCCATTGCAGTGAAGCCCGCGATACTCGTGCTGGAAGTCGCAGAGCAGATACCTTTTCCTTTTCCCCTTCATGTCGAAAAAGAGCAGCAACGATTCATTCAGCTCGTCTGGCGGCCATGGTCTTGAAGCCTTCCGTCATCGTTGCTGTTATTAGCGCCTGTCTTACATGGCTAGTGTCCAACAACGCTCCAGTGCACACCCACCGCACACAGCTCATATAATTACAAGGAACTAACACTGGAGAGACAGCAAAAGAAAAATATACCAAAAATAAGAAAACGAGCTAGGAAACCTCGTGGCTATTATTTCCCCCGGATACTCTGATGCCGGAGCTTTTCTGACCAGCCTGCCCAGCTTGAACGCCAGCATTGACCAGGCCAGCAAAGCCCGCTAGTTACTCTTTACCAACCCGCGATTACTTGATTACTCGTATCCAACGTGGGCAAGAAGGGCATACGCAACTGCCAAGGATACGCTGAGAATTGCCCATACCTTTTATTAGTATACGAATCTCCGCCCATCCCGGCGGCTCCGCCGAACTATTAGTTGGCGCTACGTCCCGTATCCATTGGCCACTCACTTATCAACCAGCCACAACCCGACTTTCTCGTCTGTTGTCCAGATTCATTTTTTTTTTTCGGAATCATTTCCCCAATTCCCCTTTCCTTCTCTTCCGGAGAGAAAGAAAAGAGAGAGACGGACAGAGCAGGGAAGTACTTGAAAGACGAAGAAGCGAAAAGAGAGGAAAAACAGCAAGGAAACGAAGGAGACGATTGGTTCGGAGAATAACAAACGGCGCACATACCGGCCGGACCACCGAGTACGCAGCCATGGGGAGCCGCAACAGAGGTACGTATTTGGTGCATTTTCACATTCCAGTTCCGAAGCACAATTTTACGGATGCAAGCCATTGCAAGCCATGCCAACTCTTGGCCAGACCACCCGCCGGTGTGTCGGACAATGTGAAGCTGCGTGAGCAGTTGTTACTGGCAATATAGATGTCGGTGTCGCTTCATAGAAAGCTAGCAGCGGGTATGGCTGCCTTGCTCTGGGCGGCGCGACCACTTCAAGATGGATTATTAGTGTGCTCGCATCTGCTGGAGTCACCGCAGAAGCAAGTACAGTGGGCACCTTCGCCCACTGTAGCACCGACGACACTAACATTGCACTGCTGCTGCGTCTTCGTGCCGCAGCAAGACAGCCAAGCTGAGCCCTGTCTAGTGTCAGGCCACTCTGAGCCCTGTCTATTGGTGTGCTGTGTAGTGCTGCTACGCTTTGTTGTGAGCACTGCCAGCTCCTCCCCATTCAGCGCATTTCTCTCCCCCACACTGCCCGCTACGGCCCCTAAAACTTAATGCCTCCCGGCCACCGCAACACAACCACCCCCCTCCACCTCTCCTGCTCTCGACTTGACTGGGCCACTCCCTCCCTCCCAACGCTACAGACTGCCAGAGCACGAGCACCACCATCCATCCATTGTCGTCATCACCAGACCTCCCCGGGACGGACAGACACGAGACACACTCACTTCCCCATCTTTTGCGCACGCTCTCGCTCCATTGCTTCCACATCCTCTCGATTCCTATTCCTATCCTCGCAATACTGACCTGGCTCTTCCCGGCCTATCCAGTCCGCTCCTTTGTCTCGCAGTTCTCTTCAGGAACCAAGAGCCCGCCCACGCCTGCAGCATCGCCTACCGCCACATCGCCCATCGCCTCGCCCTCCGCAAACGACCACTTTCCAGATCATCGAATCGGCCTCAACCCTCCTCCGACGCCGCCTTCCTATCCGGAGCATGGAACAGTAGAAGGTTCTGCTACGCCCGACAGTCCACCACACAAGCGCCAGCGCAGCAACTCCAGACCATTGTCAATCAACGCATACCAACCGCCTCTGATGGACATCACCGAAGATACCATCCCGGAGCTACAGCCCGTTTTTTCATTCCTCAACTCACACTCCAACAAGCTTTACCAAGAAGGCTACTTCCTCAAGCTCGACGACCAAAATACACGTATGTCTTATTTCCCCAATCATTATTTTCCCTTTGTACTGGCCGGCCGGGACATGCCGCCACTTTTCATCTATCCATGCCCATTGAAGAAACACCCCCACTATACTCGCGCCTCCCATAGCGCGAGCCGAAATTCACGCCAAATGCAACACAGCCCACTAACATTTATTGTAAAGAGGGCAAGCCCAATGCCGACCGAACGTGGACAGAGTGTTTCGCCCAGCTCGTTGGGACTGTCCTGTCCCTGTGGGATGCCGCCGAGCTCGATGCCGCCGGCGAGGATGGCGAGGTTCTACCAAAGTTCATCAACCTCACTGATGCATCCATCAAAATGGTATGTTCTATGCGCCGTCGCCATCAAGTGCCTCCAAGCCTCATTCAAATAGAACAAGTCTTAGCTGGCCTCGCGATCTGCGAGCGATATACCCTCACCAAGGACAGACTAACTCATAATTATTTTTTACTGTAGATAGAATCGCTGCCTACCCGCTCCAAGGACGAGCAACCCCTACAGAATATCCTGAGCATATCTACTGCTGGTCGCAACCGGTACCTCCTCCACTTCAACTCTCACCATTCTTTAGTGCAGTGGACCGCCGGCATACGCCTCGCAATGTACGAGCATTCTACGCTGCAGGAAGCCTACACTGGTGCCCTCATTGCTGGCAAGGGCAAGACACTCAACAACATCAATGTCATTCTTGAGCGAGCCCGTTTGCCTACCGAGTCCTGGGTCCGAGTCCGTTTTGGTGCCGGTGTTCCTTGGAGGCGCTGCTGGTGTGTCATTTCACCACCAGATGAAAAAGAATACGCCAAGCACCAGAAAGAGCTCAAGAAGCGCTCTGCCTATGACAGATCGGCTGTCCCAGCCCTCAAGGGTGATATCAAGTTCTATGACCAGCGAAAAGAGGGCAAGAAGCAAAAGAAACTGCAACCTATTGCCTCCATCAACGACGCTTATGCCGCATACGCCATTTACCCCCAGGCCAAGTCGCTTGTCGATGCCTCTACCCTTATCAAGATTGAGGGTAATGTCTCAATTCACACAGATCCTCCCTCTTCGACAGAGGGCTTCGTCTTTGTCATGCCTGAACTCCACCCCATGGTTACAGGGTTCGAAATGTTGCTGCGTAATCTCTTCCCAACTTGGGATACTTTCGGTCTCTATGGTCGTCCCGGCCGACTAGTAGCTAGTGTCCTCGATCAGCGATCTCTGATGTTTGCTATGCCCAAGCACAAGCGCTACGGCTACCTAGAGATACTGGATGTTGCCAGCCTCATCAATGAGCAGGGCAGTTCAAGTTGGAGTGAGCGTGAATGGCGCAAGCGTCTCAAGGAAATCACCGGTACTCGCATGAACGCCATTGAAGAAGGCGGACCTCGGACTGGTCGCAATAGTGCTAGCAGTCCCATGGGCGGCGCCAGGGCCAGGGTTGGCTTCGCGGACGACCAAGTGTCTGCCAGGTCATCGCGCTCGTTCTCCCTCAATGGCGGCCAGAGAACCGACTCAGCCCCTCCAGACGGCCAAGGAAACTGGCAACAGCCAAGTCCAGTACGTTTTCCCGTAACTATATTCAAACCACTCTGCAAAAGCTAATATCACGTGTGCCAGGATCCCAATGGCCGATCGTACCAGGGCGGCCAAGGCGGCGCTGGCGGCCCCGGCGGGCTGATGCCTAACAGACCCTACCCCCAAGAGCTCGCTGGCCCCGATGATGGCCGTCCAATTACTCCCCAGATGATGCGCAACATGAACACCCCGGAACCTGTATCACGCCCACCTGCTTTCAGCCATAGTCCTCAAGATCGAAATGTCAACAAAGCTTATCATTCGCCGGAAATGCGTCGGGCTAATAGCCGACTTTCCAGTACCACATTGGCTCAAATGCAAGAAGCAAGGAACAACTCGTTTACCAACGAATTGGATGGACAACCAATGCAGGGCGGCAACGGGCCCCCACCACCCATGCACGGTCAGGCAATGGGTGGACCAGGTCCTCAGTTTCGTCAGGGGAATTCGCCTCTGGCTCTCAACGTACCTAATAACCAAAACCGTTCCCGATCTCCATACGGACCTCCTAGCCCTGGCCTTGGCCCTGGTGGCCGTCCGCCGACTGCTGAAGGACGCCGCTCTCCATATCCTCCTGGTCAAGGGGTACCATATGGAGCCGGACCTGGGCCTGGGCCTGGTCAGGGTCAAGGTCGCGGTCGACCACCGCCGGGTAATGAAAACTATAGACCCGGACCTGGAGGACCTGGCGGACCTGGCGGACCGGGACCTCGTGGTCCAGTAGGACCCCCAGGCGCTGGCCCGCAGCAGTGGAAACAAATGCCTATGCGTGGACCGCCTCCTAACCGCGGTCCAGCGTCTACTGATGAGATTATCGATGCGTATGCAAGTGATATGCGCGGTCCTATTGGTCCTCCTGGACCCGGAGCTCCTCGGCCACCAGTTCATGGCGGCCCACCAGGAGGCACTTACGGACCGAACCCTGGGCGTCCATACACACCAAACGGTGGTCAGGGACCCCAGAGCGGACCGGCGCCAAACAGCTTCTCGCGGCCAATGCGAACACCACCTGCTGATGGCCAACGTCCTATGCAGCCCCAACAGCAGCAGCCATACCAGGGCCAAGCCTTTTAAGATTGCTCCCAAACGAATTCCTGTGAAGCCTACTAAAACAGGCCGATTTCTGTATTCAAACTGAACAAGCAGACTTTGCTGTCTTGTTCACTTTGGGCATAAGCCCCCCTACTTTGAATGATTTACCCCAAGGGGCACTGTTTGCATACAATGGCGTCGTTGCAGTCAGGACTCTCTTTTCTGTATTTTTTTTTGTTTTGTTTTGTTGGTTGGGCGAGAATCATCTCACGCTTGGGTATAGAGGAAGACAGGCTCGTATATTTCGGCAGGACGCATGGATGGCGGGTTTCGTGCCATTTCTCATTTTGAAATACCGGCGGGAAAGAAATACCAGAAAGTACACTTACTCGTCGTCGTCGTGGCAAAAAAAAAAGGTGTATGCCACAGATGAATCTGAGGACTATAGAAATATTTGTTCTTTCATTTGTTTGTAGGAGGCGCGGCTCGTCTTGTTCTTGATTCAATCTTATGCATGCGGCAGTGGTATTTTCCCTGCAGTACTGGACTTTTGTTTTATTTGTTATCATGGGATCAGTAGAGCTGTGCAAGGCACCGTGCAAATTTCATATCTACTTACAGGAAGGAACTTGACTGTATGAGCCACTATGCTGTGCTATGATGCCTTTGATAATTTTGCTTTTTGCGACAATGTACTGGTAATCAGGTGACGTGAAGGCGCTGGAGATCGTTGGCTATGTCAGGGTGGCTAATGATAATTAACACCAATGAAACGGCCGACAAAAGATCTATAATGCTTGCACTTTTCACTCCGGTTTTTATCGATTTCCCCGGGTTAGCAGTAGTTGTGTAATTTGGTTACAGACTACCTTTACACGTTCGAGACTCGCCACCGACCCTCTGCACGCGCCGTCCCGCTGCAGTCATGACGGAACCCCGCCATATCTTTTAGCCACCCACCGCAACTAGGTACCTATCCCCCAGCTTCTCTGCCATCCACAGCCAGTCAATCTTTTGCTCAACAACCTCCTCGAAACCATCTGCACTGCATTTGACTGGTGATAAATTTTCTGTTGTTAATTATTGTTCCACAATAAATCCTTACTCTTTCTGGCTTAGCTATGGAATATTGACCGCTATACCCAACCCATTATTGGCTTTGCAATTTCCTGGGGCGAGCCTCTGCCTCTGTCCGTCGCTGTTGCTTTCTCCCTTTCCTGAGTGTCCAGTTGCCGACATAGACTCTGGTTGCTTCGCTGCGCAGGACCCTCAACAACTCTCACTTCTGATACAGCCGTAGCTTCTGCAAACGTTAGTATAGAACGGGCCAGATGGAGGGCGAGGAGCCGACCCAAGGTAAGCAGTGTGTAGCGCTTTTCCAACGCTGGCGACGGCGCTCTCTGTCTGTTGCTTTCTCTCGTACCATAATCTATGCGCTAACCAATTTGAATTGTTCTGCAGCGACTCAAAATGTCCTTGACCCTCGCCGTGTGGGCAAGCAAAACTCAGGCTTCTCCGACGAAGATATATCCGACATAATATGCATCCTCTACCCTCACTCCGACTCGGCCCGCCAGGAGGTCCAGCGCCTCGTGCGGGAAAACTCGCCGTTTATCATAGGAAAGGGTGAAGCGGACGGAGTCGAACCAAACTATGATCTAGAAGACCGTGCCAGTCAGTTTGACTCAACCAGCTTTACACCAGGCAACCATGCAATCATGCTCAGGCTTTCTACTCCACCCAAGAACCCCTCTGCCGGCTTCGCCTTTGGTCGCAACCCAGGCCGTTGTGACGTTGTCTTTGTCAACGACCCGCTGCGCCGCGTCAGCAACATTCATTTTCGCATATACGTCAACGAGTTTGGCAACGTCATGGTCGAAGACCAGTCCACAAACGGTACATTTGTGGACAGGAAGCTGCTCTCGGCGCGGGCCAAGCCTGGCCCTCACCAGGCCAGCCGCTGGGTCCTAATGTCCGGATCGGTAATCAACATCTTCCTTCATGACGAAGTCCGCGACTTGACTTTTCGGGTGCGGATTCCGAGACGTGATGGGCCCTACGAGCAGGTGTATCAGCAAAAGGTCCTCGACTACTTCACACGCAACAACTTGCCCCTCGAAGGAGGTGCCCCGCCTGTTAACCCGCCACCTGCGGAGGGTCAGCCTCTCGATCTGTTTAGGACTGCTGGACAGCCCTTGGCAGCGAGACAGCAGGGGCGGGGGCAGATGCCGGCACCCGTCGTGCAGAAGCTGGCTAAGCAGACCAGCACGCGCGAGTGGACTGGTTCTGGCAAATATAACAAAGTCCGCGCAGTGGGAAAAGGAGCCTTTGCTGTCGTGTACAAGGTAACGGCGAAATATGATGGCCGCCCTTATGCAGCAAAAGAGCTCGAGAAGCGTCACTTTGTAAAGAATGGTGTACTGGATCAGAAGGTTGAGAACGAAATGCGCATCATGCAAAGACTGAACCATGTACGTTGCGCAATCCCATACACCTAGTATCGGGGACCAGACAAGCCAGAAAAATGTGTTGCTAATACCCTTGCAGCCTAACATTGTGCGATACATTGAAAATTTCGACTGGGATGAGCGCTTGTTCATCATCATCATGGAGTTTGTGTCTCAAGGCGATTTGGGAAAGCTCATCGTTGAAAATGGACCACTTGCCGAACGAGTTACGCAAGTCCTAGCTGTGCAACTTCTGAGTGCTTTGCGGTACTTGCACAACTTCAACATTACCCACCGCGATATTAAGCCTGATAATATTCTCATCAACTCACTGGATCCGTTGGAGGTCAAACTCACGGATTTTGGACTCTCGAAAATGATTGACAGCGAACAGACCTTCCTGCGGACTTTCTGTGGAACGCTGCTTTACTGTGCTCCTGAAGTTTACACCGAGTATCTCGAGTACGATGAAAATGGCTATCGTACACGGGGTCGGCCCTCGAGGCGCGTACCGGGACAGCGTTACAGCCACGCTATTGACATATGGTCGCTTGGCGGTGTTTTGTTTTATTGTCTTACAGGAGGTGCTCCATACCCTGCAAAATCTGTCACCAGCCCGTCTGAGCTGTTGCATCGAATAATGACTACTCAGCTTAATATCGGCCCCTTGCAGAGACACAACGTTTCCACTGCTGGTATTGACTTTATTCGTCGTATGCTTACACGCAAACCCGAGAGTCGTGCCACCATCGATGAGCTGCAAAACCACCCTTGGCTCACAGACTGGGCAGAAACAATCCAAGCTTCCCAGTCTTTCGATGAAGTCACAGATGATGAAGAGTTTCCGAGCCAGCACTCTCAATATTCCCAGGGACGATATGAAGATGATCGGGTTAGTGACTCCATGGATGAGGACTCAGATCAAGAAAATCGCACCATCATTCCTGGGCGCCAGCCCCCGCGATTATTTGGAGAGGTCGGTGTCTCAGCTATCGGAAGTTCTGGTGCTATTCCAGAAGAGTATCTCAACTTACCAGCTGAAAATAGCAGCGCAGTTAATAGCGTGTCTGATGCCAGTATTGATGAGGCCTATAATTCAGGAGAATCACTATCTGACAAGAATACCGAGGGAATTGAAAACAATCAACCCACAATCTCTTTATTCCCAAACCAGTCGATGGACCAGTTACAAAGTCTTGTGGAGAACGTTGCGTCCCAAAGTCTTGGCGGCGATGATAAGGAAATCAAGAAATCATCATCATCTCCTCGCCGATCCATAACCTCATTTGACTTGAATACTAGCAAACGGAAACCTCCATCTGCTGAGACGAGCGACGAGTTCGACGAGAACATGCCACCCGGCAAACCGATCATCAAGCGACTTCGGTCAGATGGCCACGTGGATGCCCTCGTAACTGATGAGATGATTGAGGAGTACCGACTGCTAGCCAGCGTACCGCCAATCAATACCTCGAGGACTGTTCGATCAGGAGACTCTCCTGTGATGAAGGCCCAGTACTGGACAGAGTCTTTTTCCACCTGGCATCTTGATTACCCCGAAATGACAGAGCTTCAACTAGCGAAGTTCAACGAGGCTGCGAGCCAGAGAGGTGAGGTATTCCGACCAGACGTCACCCCGCTGTGGGAACTTGCTATGAAGTACTTTCCGCCAACACCAAGACCCAACTCCCAAGTACCAGCGCCTGGCAGCCCGACATTGTCTGCATTTGACAGCTTACGCCGAGTTGCCGAACATCCAGGTACTGGCGGAGTAAGTACTCCCGAAGAGTCCCAAGAAGCGCAGGTGTTCTCACAACGCGTTGTTCCGATTTCTACGTCAGAACTGGCTGCTATGATTTACAGCCATTCGACATCTTGCATCAAGGACATTTCGATTCAAATCACGGAGCCTCTTGTATCATTCGGAAGGGGGCCCGAAAATACCAAGGTATACGAACACAAAACTGTGACCAAGGTCCCGAAGTACGCCTTTAAGGTTCTACTCTGGAAAGAAGGATATGACCCTGGTAAATATGGCCTGCCGTGGAAGGAGTCGGAAATCAGCAGTGAGGATCAAAACGACTTCTTTTTCTGGATTTCGACCAAGGCGACGAATGGCATTCGCATCAATGGCAAACAGCTCCGTTCCTCTAGCTTCAAAAGCCCGCATGACCCGTCGGAGAACTGGACTCGCCTCTATGATGGAGACTCGATTGTCATTTGGAACGACGGATCTGGTTCCAATAGCGAGGGAAGCGAGACGAAGCTATCCTTTCACTGCACCTGGGGCGGGTCCTCCCATCCACGCTGCTCTGAAGTGCAGAGCTTGGAGCTAGCCCCCACAACCATTGTGCAAAAGCTCAACGCGGGCTGCCAACGCTTTGAGATCCAACGGCCCAAGAACAGGATGCGGCGCAAAGATGAGGCCGATACCACGGAGAGAAAGCAGAATGTGGAGAGGGAGCGCCAGCGCAACGTCTTGTTTGAGGTGAAGCGACAAGAGGCGATTAGCTACCTGGCGTTGAAGCAGCCACTTCCGTCCAGACGGCACTCATCAGTGACGGCCACCAGGAACAAGCTACTTAGCTCAGACAGCACTTCTAGATTCCCGAGGCGATAAATGAGAAAGACCCTCTCCCGCCCCCCAAGTTGAAAAAAAAGCTATCAACAGCAACGGCGAGGCATATAAATAAGATGGGCGACTCCATCTCCGCTCCCTTAGGGCTGGCCTGCGACCGCTCTACTTTGTTTAGCAATGACAAACTAAAGTGTTTTCCCCTACGGCTATATAAACCGCCCATGTTTTTCCTCCAGCTTTCCTTGTTTTGCTTTTTGTGTTTGTATTACGGAGGCATTGATGGATAGCGCGAGGGTTTGTTTCGGGTTTAGTTTCTTCATAATCATGAAAGCGACGTGGTGTTTTTTCTGGTATTGCTTGGTATTGGGGGGCACATGCACATATGGTGAAATTTAATGAGAATGCGCTCGGGAACAGGAAAACAATGGATTAACGGGAAAAGCGGTTTGTGTTTTGCTCATTGAGCGTTTATGGCGAAAGAAGGACTACATAGGTTGGATATAAATAAACAAGCGAGCGTCTCACTAGAGTCAATAAAGAGAGGATCCTTGGAGACAGAAATGAAACAGTGCCGTAGTTTGCTCCCTGCTTATTTGCTTTGAAAATTCATAACCTTCTAACATGATACATCCTGGAGATACAAAGAAAAAGAGGAAAACAAACAATCCATCCATCGACTTTCCAGGCCACTTTTTGAGTTCATCGACCAAATGACTTTTCGCCCAGGCTTTGCAATTCGTTACCTCGTTACCTCGTTACCTCGTTACTCTTTTTTTTTGTTCTTTGAATAGCACAATGACTTCCCCCCCCTCCTCTCATTCTCCGCTTGGTGTTAAAAGGTACAGCCGAATGTGTATGTGTGGCAAAACGTCCATCAACCTCAAAGTGTAAATACGATCCGACAAGCGACAAGAAATAACAGAATCTCAACGAGAACAGAGAGTCAAATGTAAACGAGAAAGCTGAAAGCAACAAAAAGCGAAGTAAAAAAAACGGACAAGTGAGACGTAATACCGAGAAAGACAGAAGAGCTGACCATTATATTAAGGACAATGATTGTATCCACGCAGCAATCCAAATTATTGTTCCTTTTCAACCCGTGAAACGGGTTTTAGAGTTTTCGTTGCTGAATATGGCTCAATGTGAGCGCGTCCATGTTGGAATCAAGGCTGCCATCAGATCGAGGTGACGATGAGTGTGAAGATGAAGAATCTGTGAGAAATTCCACGCCTGAGTCAGACAAGTTATCTACACGAGAGAATTCTTTCGTCGAGTTAGAAAACGTCCAGAAAGAAGGAAACAGGTAATGAAAAATATTTGGACTTGGTAGATGAAAGGGACGCTGTGGATCGGTTTCAAGGAGAGTATTTCAACTTACCAAGCAAAAGAGGTGTCGCTGTAGGTGATTTTGAAATGGGAGAGGACGGCTCCTCAATAATAGGCTCAGGGACATGGTCATGAGTTGATCGAGCAAAGGTAGAGGCTGTAGAACGAGAATTTGCGCCGCAAAATGATGTGTTAATGTTCCATGCGCCTCGTGTTGAGCCTCCGCGCATTGATCCTTGATCTGTATAGGAACCGGGTCTGGCATGGCGGCGGGAGTACGACTTGGGCTGTCCAAATCGGAAAGAAAACCCCGCGGGCTCAGTTGGCGATTCTGACTGTTCGCTGGCATTGTAGCTTCCAAAGATCGACTCCTTTGCTTCCAATGGCTCAAAGTTCGATCCATCGTGGCTGCCTCCGCAGCTGCCTGCTGCCCTGGCCTCAAAGAAGGCACCCCTGCTCCCACGATCAGAAGAAGGGTTACAAATAGGGCCACTGAAACTCTCCCAAGGAGATCTAGGTGCGCTGGGTTTGAATGAAGATGAAAGTTTGCAAAATGCTCCCTTTGTGTAGCGCTGCTTGTCTTCAAAGTTAGTCTCGTATGGGGTTTCTAGTGGCATCGTTATGCCGTTAGCTGGTGTCTTAGAACCGTCTGATAAAGAACCCTTTCTACCTATTCCGTTAAAGCCAGCGAAGGCACTGGGTAAAGGTACGTGTAAATTTCCAGGCCGGGACTTGTTGCTGTCCACAAAGCTCGACTTGCCTTCCTCCAAGACTGGAGAATCTGGTGCGGCATCATGTTGGGTGTTCTGTGAGCTGTTCGGGCGCGGTGAAAGAGGAGAGTTGGGATACGGTGTGTTGGTCTCTGTAGCTCTTAGCCGTGGATAGTACGGATCGTGTTGGAGATCGTCTCTGGATAGATGAGGAGTGTGAGAGCTGGCTGAGTCAGGGTTTGGCGGATGCGAAGTCAAAACTGAGGGTTTTTGATCAGAGCTGCTTTGAATATTTGGCACTGGAGAGGCGGAAGTGGGCAGACGAGGACTTCTTTCCAAAGATGCTGGATCATGGGAGCTAGCATGGTCGTCACAGTGGTCTGGCGAAACATATGCATTCAAACCTCGTCGATTAGCAGAGAATTCAGAAGACGGAACAGGCTCAGCTTCAGCTTCAATTCCCCTCGCCCTGCCACTGTCGGCGATGCCGTCATAGTTTGATAGCAATCCCTGAGTCCGATGTTGTGATGAATTGCTTCGCCGTCTGGGCTCAACAGTCTCTGAGCATGGTGTTTCACTCCTGACGCTGTTCCTGGACTTATTACCGGAGACGTGCATGACAGGCTCTGGGGAGCTTTGCCGGCGTTGGCTTGATGCTGGCTCTGCCGTTTTGAAAAGTTTGCTTTTTTCTTCGGCGGTTCGTATCTATAGCTGTCAGAGAACTACATGGAATAGAATGCAGCTTGTATGGGACACCTACCGATTTGCTATTCATATAGCATCTTCTGCACGTCTTGGACCGAACTGGTATATTGGCAAAGATGACATGGCGCCTGTGAAACTCTTTTGATCGAACAATCCCACAGCTGTTGCAAAAGCGATAACGATCCAAGACAGCGATGGCCCGTTTGCCTTCGCGACATTTCTTGCAAACGTTGTGTACTGACTTTGTGTACCGGTGCTTTCTATGAAAGCTGGTGGAGCGAGCTTGGCCGCACCCTGTACAGAAATGAAGTTGACTTGGGGATTCCACTTGTAGGCGGGTAGCATAGTCATCAGTGACTCTATTTTGAACAGATACACCAGTTTCATGTTGATCAACAACCTTTTTTTCTGTTTCAGGGTCACCTTTTCTAGATTCTGCCTTTGGAGAAGACTTGTTACTCTCGAAGTTGGGCGTGACACAACGAGTTTGTTTCGTAGCAGAATCTAGAAGCGAGTTGCGCTCCGTGACCAGTCTAGATAATTCGTGTCCCAACTGGCTATTCATTGGATTGGCTGATAATGAAGATGTTACGCGATTTATTTCATTTTGTAAACTTTGCAAGCCAGGTGGAAACCCTGACACAAGAGTAGGTGCACTTTGTGGCAGGTGCTGATACGCTGCGGGAGTTGTTGGAGGAGCTGTGCTGATGACATGCTGCGTTTGATTGACTGGTATATATTGAAGCGTAGGAAATTGAGTCTGGTAGGGAACATGTATCGGAATCTGTGGCTGCACACATGTGTTCCTGCTCGGAGGTTGTTGGATTCTGAACGATGTTGCACGACGCAGTCTGGTCAGCGTCACCTTTGGCCGAGCTCTGAGCTTCTGTTCGCTCTGTGTTTTTGCGTTACTATCGTAGCTGTCTCGCCGGCGAGAGAGTTTTCGTGAAATGCTAGCAAATTGAGCCAAGATGGCATTTGTCTTGGGCGGATGCGATGGTGAGAGAGTCCGGCTCCTCTTTAGCTTCCTTGGCGAGGGCGGTTGCAAAGTTGTTTTTTGTGTGGTAGATTGCCTCGTGGGACTTCTTTTGAGACATGCCAATGACGATGGAGGAGCGTTTAGACGGCTTTGTCGTTGACTCTTGCTCTGGCAACTTGGTTTACTCTTGCTCCGAACATTGCTCTCGTCATCTTTTACATCCTCGTCATCCTCGTCTTCAGTATGAATGGTGTGGACTGAACGAGCTTGTTCCGTATTCTGATTGCAAGTATAGATGTTCCCAGCGTATCCCAAAACAATGGAATGATTGACGTTCTGCCGAGAGGTAGCGACTGAGTGTTGGGCATTGTTGAAAAGGGCCTCGAACAGGATGGCAGTGTTGTTTCCTGCTACCAGAGCCCGCCGCTGGCGGCTCCCGGCCATAATTGTTAATAACTTTGTACACTCAAGGGGAGATCATCACGGTCAGTTTTGATAGGTAAGGAAGAGAAAGCAGACGAAGGCAAGACAAGCTAAGTATTGCACCCCGGAAGAGGACCATCCTAGAATGTTCATGGAAGAGAGAAAGTGAGGGCCAACTGACAGTTGCTAGACCGGCATCGTTCTGGTCACAACTTCTGTTTTCTCGCACTGCCGCCAGCTGGCGGCCGACGGCCGACAGCGAACAACGCCAAAGCCCACTCTACATCGGTAGATATAAACGGCACAATATTGCTAGCAAAGCCGGGCCTGGCGCTCAGTACATGATAACCGTGTTGTCAAATCATACATTGATATACATTCCTATATACCCTTTTTTCTGGTATATGAACCAACTCCCAGGTCCGTGAAGAAATTTTTGTCAGCAAAATGAAATCCCTTTTATCACTCTATGAACCACAGATTTTACTTCTTTAATCAACGCGGAGAACCCGAGGCCCGGCTTTCTTGGACGCCTTCCTTTTCTTCTTCTGGCCGCGTTCAAACGCGGCGGCAGAAGCATGGTCGCGACCGACATTGTCCAAATCCTTGACCTTGTAAATACGAATGATCCAGTTCTCACTAGTAAAGGCCTCGTCAAGGGTGCTGAGCTCAGGTCCCTGGGTAGGTAAACGAACACCACGGACACGGTCAGCAGCCTGGCCGGGAGGAAACATGGTGTGGAAGTTGTAGTAGGACAGCTTGTACCTGTTGTAGTTGTTAGCGTCAAGTGTTCTAGTAGCCGTTCAACAATAGGCGGGAGTGTTGTAGAGGCTTACATCAAGCTGTTCTTCATTGTCTCCGTGGCACTTTCATCCACCTTGTATTCGCCACGCTCGGTGAAGAAATTACGCTCCTTGACCTCATCAGGCCAGATGCCTTCCGCAATTCGAACCATCCAGAGGAACTTGTTGATATCGTCTCCAGAGTAGCCGAGGAGACCACCAAACACAACCAGAACGTAGTCAACCTCATGCTGGCGCATGATGGGGTAGCTGACCTCTTCACGGGAGCTCATAGCCTTGCCAACAGTGGCAATGTGAGTGTTATTCCAAGTGTTGTTGTCCACAAGGGTGGGACGATCTGCCATGCCGCCAATTTGGTAGCCGTAGTCCCACCATGCCATGATCTTGGCGTCTTCTTTAGTGTTTTGGCGAAGCCACTGGTAGGCCTCGCGGTAGTCATCAATGATGTGCTGGGATCCGTCAGGCATGCGGCTTGCAAGGACGACAGAAGGGGACGAGTAGGCATTAGAAGTAACCCAAGTGCAGTGAGTGACAAACATTAGCAGATAAATAGTCATGGCGGAAACGACCGAAACCTTGGAAACGGTGCTGAATACACCAATAACGGGCTTCTCGATACCACGGAGGCCGCCAGTATTGGCTGTCTGCTTGGCTGCCCCGGAGCTTTCGGTAGCTTCGACATTGAGAGCCTTGACTGACAGGTAGGAGTCCAGGATCTGCGAGGCGGCAATAGCAGCAGCAACACAGACAACCGGGGTAAGCGTGAGCATGAGGCGCACCATGACACCAGCAAAGTAGCTACCGAACAGCGCATAGACGACAATGAACACGTGCTCGTCCTTGAGGTCAGTAAAACACATGTAGACGCCAGCAGGGAACAGCCAGATTAGCATGCTGAGATCAAAGAAAAAGGCCGGCCAGGCGGTGGGCTGATGCTCCGATACGGACGCAATGATGGGAATATGAATCTTGGCATAGCTGGTATCCCAAAGGGAATAAAAGCGGCCGCCCCAGGGAGCAATATATCCGAGAGATGTGAGAGCCACCAGTCCGACGAGACCAATGCCAAAGGTGCCAATGACCAGAGTGGCAAGGAACGTCTGGAACTGCTTGCCAGAGATAGCCGATCGGACGTACTGAATGAAGCCGATGAATTGAAGAAAGCCAAAGATGCCTGAGCGGTGGATGGTTAGGAAAGCTAGCGGGCTTCTGGGAATCGTCATTTCAACATACCAAGAGCAGGCATATGCTCGCTGGTCTTGACAGGCAAAAAGCCAACAAAAGGAATTTGCATACTAGCAATCGTTCCGAGAGCATACCAAGTAGTATAGCTAACGTAAAGACGGGTGCTGTATCTTCCCATGCATATCAAAACGAGTGCATGCATAGGCAGGAGACAGGTAATGAAGGCGTAACCACCCCAGGACGACACCATGTATCCGTAAAAGAGAGCGCATACAGCACCCCAGAGCATGGAGCCGAGCTTCAGGGCCTTGATCCAGAGATAGAAGGTGAAGACCAGAAGGAAAATAGCGATGGCTTCGTTGTCGTAGCTACCCGCAACAGATCGAGAGATGTAGCCTGGGGCAATCCCCATGAAGACCGCAGCCAAAAGACCAGCAGAAGGCGAGGTGGTCATTTCATTCGTAAGAAGGTATGAGGCGAAGGCTGTCAAGCCAGAGAAAGCCGGGGCGAGGAGGACGCAAATGTTGCGAATATCAACAGGAACAGTCAAGGTCTTGAGTGCATGGTAAATGACGCCTGAAGTAACCATGAGACCCGGGTACAGAGTGCCACCAGTGACACGACCCAGAGGATGCCATGTTCGGTCATCAAACCAATCCCAAAACTTGTAGAATCCGTTGGCAACGAGGTATTTGGTTGCACGGAAGTTGAACCAGGGGTCGACTACCTAGAGTTAGCAGGGCGGCTAGAGGGTCATTCGTCGGAATTGGCGGTAACTGACATTCGTGGATAATACTCTCGAATCCTATCCGATCTGTTAGAGGCATCGGGGATCATGGAAATGATGCGCGTGCTCTGCGCGTCTTCTGAGTTTCTGCTTCGAGGGACTGCATCAGTGACTTACGAATAACGGAAAAGAGACGACTGGCAATTGCTGCGCCTGCAATCAGGAAAAGAATGATTGTTCTCAGAAGAGTTCTTGTGCTCTGGGAATTGACCGCATCCAATGCGGTTCCCTGCTTTTCGACCGCCATAGTACACAGATTTTGAATCTCAGGCACCAGAAGGTTGATGGAGGGTTCACAGATGCATCCCACACTACCGCCGCAGAGGACAGCTTGGAGCTTTATTAGACCCAGACAGACTGCGTACATAATGCCTTGGAACCGCAGGGGGTTGTGGGTCTGGATGATCATCGGCCGCAACCGAGCTTTTGCCGTCCGTAGTTTCCAACAAACTAGTTACCATAGTTAACAGTTTTGGCGGCGAATATCTAATAAATTGCTTAACAGGACACGACATTCGCGGATAACCCCACTGGTATCTAACTTTGCAGGTTCAATTCTGAAGTCGGGGAGGTTGCCTAACTACCCAACACAAAGGCTGATCACGTACTGGCATAGAGATAAAGTAGGCATGTAATAATTTAGCTGGAATTGTTTCATGTCCCAGAAGCTGTGCGGTTCAGGTTCAAGGGCACTGGTTCTTGGGCCTAGTGAAGCTTTCTGTTTGACTTCCATCCAATTGGACCATTATTCCCACCTTTTCGCCGATGGTGTTTTCTCTCGCCTCTCCTGCCAATCCACTTCACCTCGGTTTCTATTTTATTTTTTTTATCATCGTGTATTACTGAGAATCAAACCTTTCTCAGATTTGGTGTCCCGTGCCGCCGGACGCGCTGTTGTTGTAAGTGACAGGCAACATGCAGTAGATGGAGTATGTGAACAGTTCCTTGAGCATTGAGCTGAGCGCGTCTGGTTGGTTTCGTCCAAGCGCTACACTGCAAGCTACAAAATCGGCTATGAAGCCACCGATCGACCTTGCAAGATGTGTAGACTTCCTTCCTTTCAGTTGTTGGACTTCGGCTCGCGCCTTTACACACTTGTATGTGACCTCCAACAGGGACCATAGGCATTTAACGGCCACGCACCGCAACGCAGCCCCGAGAGTATGGGTTCGATAAGGGCATCTTAAACCCTCCCAAAAGGAAAGGAAAAGAAAAAGGAATAAACGTCAAAAAAGGAGGGGGCGGAGACATAGATCTAAGAAAGTTATTCTGAAGCCCATCGCCGGCTTGCCTTTTTACCTGTTGTCGCTGCGGGGACAAATTCTAATAAGTAGTAGCTTGCCGTGTTAGTTTGAACCGGATGGTACCGTTCAGTTTTTTCACATGGTAGTCGATGATCATCCCGTGTTACAGTAGGTGTTCTCGCGCCACGCATCGGCATCCATGCTCGGTATACACCTGGCAGAACCACTGTGAGGATATTTTTACTCGTAATGTTCTTTACTTTGTACTGGTCCTATGGCTATGACAGGAACTACTGGCCACCATATTGTAGTCCAGGCAGGGTTTTCACAGCCCGAGTCTCATAAATCGCATGAATAAAAGGCAGGATGTGCAAGCAGGATCCATAATTGAATATGTATACGGATACATTGTTCGGTGGCACCTTTGACGCAGTGAACCCGTTGCGTCCTGTGTCTCAGTGGGCGGGTAAGCAAGCAACTCGAGAGCGAGTAACTGTTGAACCCTGCTAAGGGATATACTTAGCCTGGCGAGAGAGATTGAATTCGAATTGTGTGGAATTAACATGTGCTCATAAACTATTATGAGGAACCGCTGCTTATCAACAGGATTCCCCCCCCTACATGCATCATTCATGTCCTCACATCCCCCCGCTCGGTACGAACAGATAGAAGCCGTCCTGGTTTGATTTTAGCGTGCCTATTGGTGCCCTCTAGCGCCTCTAGCTTGACCCAGAACTAAACAGCCCCATGCAAGCCCATCTCCATCGCCCAAACAGCCATGGCGCTATTAAAATCCCCCATCCATTCTACCCCCGTGGCCCCTTGCCTGACCCAGCCTGTTCCACCCGCTTCCCCTCTATTTTCCCCTTGGATCTCCAGGAAAAGCTATCCTGCCTGCCATCAACAAAGCACGTACCAGGCGATGGAAAGTAGGCGCTGCCGACGCCCCAAAACAGAGTCGAAACCCCGCTGGAGCTCGCGAAGCTTTTATTGCTAGCTGCGTGCCCCTCAGTAGCTGCATGCACTATAAAATCCAAGGCTTGTACTCCGTACTGCCTACTACCTAGGTATGGATTACTGGGACGTAAATGGGCACGGTTGGATAGAAAGCGAAGATGCAAAACGCGAGCCCGGCAGTTGTATTGTTGTAGGCAGTGTGCTGGTTGAGTGTTGAGAGACGTGACGTTTTGTCCTTCTCGGCCAGGGTTTCGCAAGCAAACTTGTCTTTCACTGTCATTCCCACAACAGACATCTTCATTTCCATCCATCATTTTTGTACGAGTAAGGCGGACTACAGGCCTCGGTAGAATCCGCGCCGAACCCAACATCTTGGTTCCGGGTCATTCTACTTGTTTGTGTTGTGAAAGTCAACCACTGATCGCCCGGAGCGCTCGCCGTTCTGAATCATTGGCAAGCCAGAGCTGGCTCTTTATGCAAACGCCATTTTGCACTCCTCAGTGGGGAGGCAGCCAACGTTTCTGCTACACTTTGGTCGGCGACAGCTGGTCTCTGGGCGCTTTTCTTTCCTCACTGAACTTTCCAGCCCTGCCTTCCCACTGTAGGGAAGTGCGAGTTGCTCATAATTCATCACAGTGCGCGTGGTTCTCCGTGGCCAAGTTCCAGAAGCTCTGTTGTACCATCCACTAGTGTCGTTGATACTTGGCGAGTACTCCTCCTTCCGCAACAACTAGCCCCCAATCTCCCTTATCATATCTGTGCTTTCCTTGCATTAGCTTGCTACGCCGAGAGAATGCATCATCGTCAGCGGTAACTGTTTATGCAAACTGCTACTGATACTTTTCCATGTTGGGTATGAAACCTGGAGTTGCCCGATTCCATAGGACGCCCGCGTACGGAAGCAGCACACACAGCATGCACACACCAATGTACTCCGTGCCTACTATGTAGGTAGGTAGGTAAATGGACTAGCAAACCGAGTAGCTCTGTAGTGCCTGTCACGGTGTAATCTGTAGCTCGTCCCGCCATTCTCTGCCCCGATTCAATGTTGTCCACCCCCGTGCTAGCCACCAAATGGGCCAGTGCCGGTTCCCCATTGGGCATGCCTCTGCTCTGAGGCGACGCTGAGCTGAGTTGGCGTGCGTTGCCGTTTGTGTCCCTGCTTCTGCCTTGCTGGCGTTGTGTTGAGTTTGCTGGTGCGGCGCCGCCCCCCTCATCCCCCATCCCACCATTCATGCCTGCCGTGCCTTGCTTGCTGGGCATTGCGCTCTGCTGGTAACCTTTGCCCTCCAACCTGCCTCCTTCCCTCCTTCCTCCTACTACCCAGTAGTTACCAGGAGTCAGAGTCATTTCCGTCCAAGTACCTACAGTGCGAACTTGCCCCTAAAAGGGAATACCCTGGATCTACCCCTCTTCCCCTACACTTTCATCAACACCTTCCCACAACGCAACATTCATTCGCAATTCTGTTCTAATCAAGAACCAAGCCATCTCAAAGCAAAACTCTATTTTGCCCCATCGCGAAATCATCATTAAGCTATAAAAGGGCATTTCCATCTCATCTTTCTTATCTCCTATTAATAGTCAACGGTCATGGCTAAGCTCTTTATCGGGTGCGCATTCATAAAACCCCCGACTTTCTTGCCTGCGCCATTCGCGCAACTAACATGTGCTTGTCTAGCGGCCTGGCATGGCACACCGAGGAGGCTACACTGCGCCAAAAGTTTGAGGAGTTTGGCGCTGTTGAGGAAGCGGTAAGTTTATCAATTTGCGCGATCTGAACTTTTTGCTCCATCTTTACCATCCGGCCCTTTGGCTGTTGGCATGTTTTGGATCGAGTCCGTCAGTCGCCGACTTGATGTGCACATTGCCATTGCGCCTCCATCTATTCCCATATATTACACGCCATTGATTGTGCGCAAACATCCCTCTAATGCGATTTTTGTGTTCCCCAAAGGTCGTGGTCAAGGATAGAGACACTGGCCGCAGCCGCGGCTTTGGCTTTGTGCGATACAACCAGGAAGCGGATGCCCAGAGTGCCATCGCTGCTATGAACAACGTCGAGTATGAACTTCCATTCCCCTTTTTGCTCGCTGCGCTTCACCAAGACCGAGTTTCGCTGCTTGTTCGAGGTTCGCACCCGTGCGCTTTCGTCGCTTGATTCTTATACACTTCTTCGCACCTCTAGATTTGACGGTCGAACGATCCGAGTCGACAAGGCCTCCGACAATGGCCCCCGTGGAGGAGGTGGCTTTAACCGTGGTGGTCATGGTGGTGGCGGCTACAACCGTGGCGGTTATGGCGGTCCAATGTCGTATGGCGGTCCTCCCCCAGGGCCTGGATATCCCATGGGCCAGCCCAACGTCTATCCCCCAGTCGCGTACGGTCGTGGATACCCCGCGCCTCAGCAGGGATACGGGGCACCCCCTCAAGGTTTGACAAGAACTCTAGGCAAATATTTCACGGAATACTAACGAGTTGTAGGCTACGGTGCTCCTCCCTATGGTTACCCTGACCCGGCCATGCAGCAGCAGCCGCCTCCTCAGCAACAGCCCCCTCAAGGTGGACAGGGCTACTAAACCGTTCCCAGCCGGCCGGCTACATCTAGACCTGTGATGTCGACTTTGTATAAAGGTCGGATATGACGTCTGTATGGCTGTCATGGCTGGTTATGGCATTTCTGAGAGTGCGTTCTGTTTTCTCTGAGATAGAGCCGCCGTTGAGTAGCGTTTTCTACAGGCCTGCCCAACTATGGCAGGCCCAACTCTTCTTGTTTTACTAATCGCTGCTTTAACGTTCTGACTGATACGATGGCTGTGGGAGTTGATGTCGCTGCATTGCTTCGATTACAAAAGGGTGGGAAAAGGGAATTATCGGAAACCAACGGGTCATTTCTTGTGTGCTGATTTGTTTCTTCTTTCGTTTTGCTTTTATTGACTTGGTATTTTTCATTTGTTTTGCAACGAGATTGAAAATGTTCATGACGTTCACGCATGAGGGATATGGGACTGAGATATTTCCAAAGGGCTCGTCTAAATTGTTGGCTTGGTGCGCAAAGTGGAAAAACAAAATGCTTTCTATATTCCATGTAAACTTCTTGTTTCCCTTGTTTGCCATCTACTGATGCAGTTTATGTTTTTTTTTTCCTTTCTTAAATGCACACGGCCTTTTTTGGCCGTTTGAATCAATGATTTGGAGCAGCGAGATTCTGCTGTGTTGTGCTGTCGCTGTGAGGTTGCTTGGCGTGTGCCTGCTCCAAGGCTCTCACGCGGCGGGCCAGGTCCGCAATGTGTTCGTCGCCACTTTCAGGAGAGAGTTCCTCCAATGCGACATCGAGGCCGAGAAGGTAATCCTTATTGAGGCCGCTCGGGCCGCGACTCTTGAAGATGTGCTCCGCGAGCTGCTGGGGTTCCTGAGGACCGACAAACTGGGCATTCTCCGGGGTGCCGATGTAGACGAGGGTGCAAATCGGCGTTGAACCATCGGCGGGCTGAAAGCGCGTATAGTGAATGGAGTATCCATTTATTTCGCGAATATCGAGATAGTCCTTTACCTCTGCCACCTTTTCGGCTTTTATGCGATAAGCGACACCCCAGACCTTTTCTGGAGCTGAGTCGTGATGGTCAGTGAGCTCCTCCCAGTAGGAGCGCTCCAGGAGGGTGACGACCCGGCCAGGGGACTCAGGAGTGCCACGGTGGTCTTCGCTTGAATTAGATAGTCATGTTAGCCCTTTAAAGCAGCGGGTGCCGGCAGTCTGCAATATACCTGGCCTACTACTTGGTCAGTGAAGCATCAGAAGATGTTAAACATGGTGTTTCATACCTGCCAAAATCGCCGGACATAGCCGGTGACGTATCCAGGAACCCGCTGATCTATAGCAAGGACCAGGCGTTAGATTATTGTAAAGTATGAACATTCCTGAACCAACAGATAGGCTGCATGTGTAAATTGAGTTACGTACCATAATGGGGTGGTGGCTTCCAGATGAGGCTACTATAGGACCGGGGAGGGTACAATCAGCACCAGAGTAGACATGAGAAGTGGTAAATACGGGCATACCCGTATCCATAGAGCCAGAATTCACTGGCCGCTTCAAGAGTCATAATATATGAGACGGTGTTATTTGTGTGAGATGTCGTTACTGGTGCATGTATGCAGGAGCGCCGGTTTGCACCGATGCCGTTTGTCGTTCCGCCACCTTATCCGAGGTGGTGTATTGCAACGATTGGGTGACAAGGCCGGTTCAACGTACATGTAAACGTAAATGGCGTTGCAGAAGAAAAAAAAGAACAGAACAGAAGACGAAGCTATTCGCAAAGAAAAGATGCGGAGGACACAGACCGGAAAGATGACTAAAGATGAGCCCGCTTCAAGGCGGAGAAGTTAAAAGACGACGGAAGTTTCCACAGTGTGTGCCGTCATTCTTGGGCCGGATTGCTCTAAAATAACTGCTACCGGCCGGTCAACCCGTTAGCGATTGGTCGGCGTGCTGTTGCTACGGCGATCTACATGTATAGCATCTCATTCTTATTATAGGTAGTTACTTGCTGGACCGTGCTGGGTTGGTAGGCATTGCAGCAGTATGTTCTACCTTGGGTATTCGGAGGTTTAGAGGCTGCAGGAGCGCCTGGTAAGATGGCACTTGTTAGAGACGCAAAAGTGCGTGGCAAAGTCTGTGCACCACAGCAGCTGAGTTGATGCCCAACGGTTCATAGAGCTTTGCCAATGAGCATGGTTCACATCTGAGTCTGGTTGGAATGTGAGAAGCCCTGTAGCATGATAGCAAGCCCTGGCGGCCAAAAGAAAAAGAGAAGGAAAAATCTAAAGCGTTGAAATCTATTCTTGTTGTGGCTTTGCCCCTAGAAGTAAGCACGAAGCGTACCCCAGTAAAACGTACCCAAGTGCCGCCCGACATCTTGTTCCGGAATCTGCGTCATGATTACTACAGGCAGGCAGGGCATTCATTATTCGTCCGTACATATCCCCTCCCCCCACCAAAACGCCTAGCGGGTGGTAATAAATAGCCTTGCCTTGCTGAAGCTCTAAGTCTGCTGTGACGACCTACTAATTAGCTGTAATAAGCGCGAAACTCTTCAGCCCCGCCATTCGCTTGGCTTCCATATTATTTATGTACGACCGTCGCTCAAACGTCTCTGCGTCACCCCTTGTTCTCTTCTTATATTTTCCTTCTTGGTGGCCGAACCTCATTCCGGTACCTGTCTAACAAACAGCCTTTTAGATCTGTGGATTTAGGTCCCCGCGACGTAAATTTCGGCAATATGGCCTACAATAGATCATACGACCCAGACTCGCTCCCTAGGTATGACGACGCTCCTCGGTTTTTTGCCCCAACGGCCACGACCAACAGTCTTTGTGATGACGACGTTTTGGTTCTTCTTGCTAACGAACGGCATCAATATAGGTTCGCCGAGCCAGACGAGGTTAGTTGAGCTCTGCCAGGCGAAAACAATACAGCAAGAGAAAAGAAAGATTAAAAAGTTTTCCGACTGACTGGCAAATGTAAAACGCAGAAACCCGGTGCTGCCCCTCGACCCCCTCCCCAGCAGCAACAATACCGCCAGCAACCTCCTCCTCCGCAACAGCAGCACTACCACCAGCAGCCACCACCTCCCCAGCAGCAGCAGCAGAGGTACAACCAGAAGCCACCGCCTCCCCTCCCGCAGGATCAGTACTCGCGGCCGCAGCAGTCGCAGCCGCATCCGCATGCCCAGACCGTTCGCCAATCTAACAACAATTACGGCCACTCGCCGCCTGCGCACATCACTTCGCACCGACCCCCGCCCCCTCCCTCGGATAATAGAGCCTCTCCTGCATCAAGACCACCGCCCTCACCCGCGCCTGGCGCGGATTCTGGTTCCGATCCAACACTTCTACCGCTGTTTCGAGCTGTAGATAAGGCTGGTATTGTTTTCTCCCACCCCTCTATTGGAGCCCCCCGAGGCAAGAAGCAGCGAGAGAATTGGCTTTGTATACTGACGGTTTTCACCCTCGCGCTAGGCACCGGTCAGCTCACTGAAAAAGAACTATCCGCCGCCCTTGTCAATGGTGACTGGACAGCCTTTGACATCCAGACTGTCCGAATGATGATTCGCATGTTTGATGCCGACCGTAGTGGTAGCATCGGCTTTGACGAGTTCTGCGGTCTCTGGTCCTTTCTCGCCTCTTGGCGTACCCTCTTTGATCGCTTCGACGTCGACCGCTCTGGCAACATCTCTCTCTCCGAATTTACAGACGCCCTCATCGCGTTTCGCTACCGCCTTTCGCCGCAGTTTGTTGAGCTCCTCTTCCGCACCTACGACAAGCGCGGCGAGGGCGTCATGAGCTTTGACCTGTTTGTGCAGGCCTGTATCTCCCTCAAGCGCATGACGGATGTATTTAAAAAGTACGATGATGATCGGGATGGTTACATTACTCTAAGCTTTGAGGATTTCCTGAGTGAGATTCTTAGGCAGATGAAGTAAAAACACGCACATGGGAGAGACAGGCGGATGAGGAGATAGGGAGGTGGGGTTCCTTCGCAGTGTACTATCAGGGAAAAGAGACGGAGTGGGAGATGACAGCCAGCGAGAGATTTCAGGCTCTACCCACTGGGGTTATTGGCTGCTATGGCGTACACACAGGATAAATAACGATACGAGAGGTGATATATGATGATACCCATGGCGGCCGACAATCACAATTTTATTATACATTGCTTGTAAAAATATTCTCCTTCATTGATGTGCTGCATAAGCTAGTAGAAACAAAACCAATGAGAGAAGAAGCTGGCCGGACAGATGTTCGAATGAAGGCGCCATTGAAATACCGAGGAAGGGAATAAAATAGATTTAAATGAGACTATAAGGAAAGAAACAGGCAAATCGTTGTCGTGTCAGAATATAAAACGTGGTGCCCCACGGTATTAAACAGAATAAAATGACGAAAAAAAGCTGCTGTCAAAAGCAGAAGGATGATGATTGAAAAAAGGCGTTCAAAAATTCAAGGAACTTATCCAGGATATCAAGTAGTAACAGATGGGTTGTGTGAGTGTATAGATAATCTGGTTTCTTCTGAGAAGAAGAAGAAGAAGTAAACAAGACGAAGAGAGAGAAGGAGAAACTTTGCTACCGTGGAGTTTTAAAATCACCACTGCGTCCCCATCCACTCGATTGTGGGTAGGCAGGCAAGCTCACCCTCCTCACTATTTTTCTCGCTCAACAGGTCCAATCCCAGACCTTGCAAATCCGATGGCCCGTCCTCATCCGCAAACAACGCTTCCTCTTCCCAAATCCCCTCGCTCGTCATGGTAATCTCGTCACCCACCTCCAGCGCCATTACCTCGGTCGGATGGCCCCCTGTCGCCCGCCGCAGGAGAGTATTGTTTGGCGACAGGCACTGCTGCGCATGCCCCTGATCCAGCGTGCGTTGCACCTCGTCGGCTAGGTACCGCCGCTTCTTGACGAGTCTGCTCGCAAGACCGCGGACGTCCTTGTCGCCGTCGTGCGCGCTGATCCATGCCTTGGCGCCGAGCGCCGACGCCGTCTCCTGACCCAGCGGCATGCCGGCGCTGTTGTTGTGGCCGCCGAGGAACCACGGCTGTGAATGCGAGTCGAAGCAATGCAGGAGTGCCGTGAGCGGGAGGACCGCCTGGCTGAGCAGGTGCGTTGTCGCGTAGTTTTGCAGCGCGCTGTAAGATATCCCGTGCGGCGAGAAGATGACGGAGACACCGCGATCGCGGCCGCGCGGGGAGAGGTTCTGCGGCGAGCGCCATGTTGCACAGGATCTCACAGTGCGGCCAGAGCGCCGGCGACGCGAGGTTGGTGCCGGGCCGGGCAGCGGAGGAGGACTACGACCGCCGGAGCTCGCGGCGCTCGGCACCCGCGTGACTGGGGAGTCGGGTACGCTGCCGTCGGAGCAGAAGCTGAGCGCGGGCGTCGGGAGACGAGGCGGGCATGGCGGTATGGGACTCGAGCCGCCTGGCGTGGCTTTCTTGCGTCGAAACACGGTGGGAGACACCGTCGGCGGCCGATACGTGATGCCAATCCCGCAGTGCGTGTCCCGCCTCTGGCCGATATACGTGAGGGTGACCTCACCCGGCTCGCCCCCAAACACCTGTGGCAGGATCGGTATCCGCATCACGGGTTCTTTATCTGGGTTTGGATGTCGCGTATCCTCCCAGCGGGGCAGCGCCTCAACCTTGGCATTCTCAAAGTGTCGCCAACTCCGTATGCGGCGAGCGGCGGCCGCTTCGGCTAGGATCCGCGTCTTGCCCCGGGAGGGTAGCTGGCGCAGGGTCGCCTCGTTGCAGTGGTCACTCTTGGCGCTGCTGATGATGACGGCGTCAATCTCAGGGAGGTCTTGCAAGGAGGCAATGCATGCTTCTTGCGCGTGTGCGGTCGACCAAAAGTTGGTGTGCACGCCAGTGCTGCTGTCAGTGATCCAGGGGTCAAGGAGGACATGATATGGCTGTGTAGAGAGGGCGACATCGGATATCTCAATGGGCTCAAAGGTGAGCAAGAAACTTGCGTCACCATTGAGTTGCTTGATAGTGAGAGCCATCTCCCGCTACAACAAATTGAACAATTGATGTCTTGGAAGGGACCGAAGCAGCAGCCTACTCACTGGTAAATCTGTTCAGGCACACATATTTCAGGGTAGAAGCCTGAAATTAAGGATTCTGGAGACATAATATAACGGGATGGATCGTCTTATTATATGACTGTTCTAATTGTCCGACACACTCCACCAAGCCTGGTCGTCATTTCCAAGGCCGTTGTCGAGGCAGCCCATAGGCATACCGTGCCTTTTGATGGTGTCTTGTTCAATCAGCGATTGACATGTACAAAACAAGGCCCACACAACCTTATATCATCATATGGCCCTCCTGTTTTGGTCAAGAGTGTTTCTGGTTGGGTTGTCAACATCGACGCAAGATCAGCCTAGGAGACCAGGCTATGCTGAACAGCATGAAACAAAGTTAGATGAAGGGCTCGTTCAGAATTTTATCTAATTCATTCCAGTGATCCGGACAATATCATCAGCTGAGAGCATCTCTTTATTTCTCCTTGACGTTTTACTCCGATGGAGTGGAGAAGGTCTCGTTGCGATGGGTTCCCCGCGTACATTCCAGTAAGCTGCTGTCGAGGCGAGCAACAACCACAAATCAAGTTAGAGAGTGGCCATTTTTTGTTCCACTCTCGTACGTGAAGGAAATCACGCCAAGAGGGTAAGACATTCAACCTAGTTGCTTGGCTATACCCAAAGTGTCATTTATGTAGAACGCACCCAGCACCCACGACGTTTGTAATGCCGTTTGTTATCTGGTGCAAGCGGAAGAAAGAATACGACCACGGGCGGTCAAAAGTATTATATAACGACAATATTAGACCCAAGTAGAAATTAAGGTGAGAAGATAAAAAACGCACTGGTGATTTTACTTTCAAAAATTCCACGCATCTATAAGAAAAGTGTGCGCTAAGGTCTCTGGAATGCATCGTCTGGGGAAGTGCATCAATAGTTGGGATTGTATCACAGCCCAGATTCACATTAGCTCTCGGCTAACTAAAGACAAAGCTATTGCCTGTGGCAACGATGTCGCACGGGTCTTACTCTCGACTATTTATCTCAATGGCGTTTTTTTTTTGGGCCGTTCATGCATGATTATGGCCGTCTGGCAAGGCCGGCCAGATAGGTAGAGGGAGCGACGGTACCAGTCATAGCTGTACCGCAACATGACAATGGCTCTAAAAACGGATACCATAATTTCATAATGATAGTGCAGTGATGTGTTGAGTAGGCGTTTCATCCAGGAGCGATGTGATAATGTGTGGCTCGACCGTGTGGGTGATCATCACCAGTGTTGGTACGCAGTTTTCCCAATCTGAGCTACATCGATTCTCCGCTCTGACAGCGAGATCCTCGAGCACCCTCGGATATCAACCGGTTTGAAGGTATTTGGTGTTTCCCAGCTTCATGCCCACAGCAGAAAATTGCGTATATAGAAACAATTATTGCATTTTGGTGAGCAGCTCAAGCTGTGAAGAAGCTGATAAAACTATGAAATACGCAGACCTGCGGGCCATCTCTATCGCATCTCAGAAATATCACGTCAAGATGCTTGCGGTAGTTTATCATTGGCAACTTTGCCATCTGATAGTTGCCTGGAGCGCCAACGTCAGTGTTCGTCCGAGGTATTATATACTAAGAAATAATATTTTTATTTTTATTTACATATTCCACACAACATCCCGGTTGCACCAAGGCTCACGTTACACTTAAATAAGGTCTCGGTGCGGTGCTATGTAGTAAATGGTACTTTACCGAGGTCGGACCTCAAAGTTAACCAACGTTTGTGATTTGCTGATGGAGCATTCATGTGGTACGTTTAGGCCCATGACAATCAAACAATGCACTCGTGATTGAGTCTAGAAGTCTATCTTTAATCGACTGGTGGTGGTTCACTTATGCGAGGTTTCTGTGAAACTTGGCCCATGGCGCAGGTCAGTGGATTGCCCTTCGGCGTCACATTATGAGTGTACATAATGACCTTCAGTAACCGTCGAAAATTCAAACACTTTGAGCAATCAAGCAGCGTCACAATACTTGTGACAGTGCCTTTGTACCAAATACCGGCAGGCATATGAAATGTCAGACAAGCGCTTCGTATGCTGTGCATTCACTCAACGAAATCACTGCTTGACCTGGTTGTAGCACATTATTGTCATTTTCTGCAAGCAACTTTTCAACGGGAATATAAAGGAAAGAAACCTTCAATGGTTTACTCAGGAGCTATACGCCGCAATCCAAACAAAGTAGTAGACCTTTGAACGTTGAGAGCCATTGCCTGTTTGCTCCAGTGTCTGCTCCTCTCGCCCATTGCTGCACACGCATTACAATACAAGATCCAGGAGTTTACAACGCTATTCTTTACTACTATCAGATATAATATAACCAAGAAAACATACCAGAAACTACATGAATATGCCTCGGTCAATATCTCACGGTCCAGTTGACCAGGTAAAAGTCCTTGAGCTCCTAGAGACGGCCAATGTTGCTCTCTTAACGAAGCCGCCGAACTTACCTCGGTGCATCGCTGCCCTCAGAGTAGCCCTGCAATATAGTGGAATAGATTCCGAGGTAAATGCGGCCTTGCAATTTGTTTGGGGCAACTACTTGGAGAATGTCGGCAACTTTCGGCTCGCAATAACTAAGTTTCAACTTGCCAAAGAATTGAACCCTCTCATATGGGTTATTGATGCAAATACTGCCATTCGACGTTGTGCAGAAAAGCAGCAACAATTCAAGGAGCAGCAGCCTGAGGAGCAACGGGACGAGGAGCAACGGGACGAGGAGCAACAGGACGAGGAGCAACAGGACGAGGGGCAGCAGGCTGAGGAGCAACAGACCGGGAAGCAACTGGCTAGGGGGCAATAGTCCAGAAGCTGACAATGGGATGGTATTTGCCATTTTCCATGCTTGCATTGATTTCTTTTTTTCGCCTTTTTTCGCCTTTTTTTTGGTCAACCACTACACTTTCCTTTGACTTGAGGGCGGGAGAGCGGATCAAACGTACCCAAATGAACAGTTTATTCTTTGTCACTGCACATTGATTCTTTCATCATGTTGATGGTGAAATGGGCTACCACTTTCCACTTTATTGTCTGTTCTGTTACATCGTACTCTCATTGGGATATCGGTTTTCAACTGTCAGAAAGGGAGTCGTCTTTGTCGCCGACATGGTAGTCATTAGCTCTCAGACAAATTTATCACTTTACTATGACAAGGCGATGCATAAAAGAAGCTACTACATCCATCAATTGAAATAATTGGAAGGAAATCTTATTCACCAGATTACGCAGACTTAGCAACTATCTAAACAGGATCGCGTTCAGATTACAATAACCCATTTAATATCATCTTTTTAAAACAAAAAAAAACAACGCCTTTGAACATGAGTTTTGAGTTACAGGGAGAACTCACACAAGAGGATATTGTCCAGACATTCATCAACATGAGTAGGGCAGAATTGGACAATTTGGCCGTTGATTGTAGTGCAGAAGCAGTGGATTCTGCGTCCATGCTGGCGGGCCAGGCAATCAGTGCTGCGTTGAACGACGACCATCTCACTTCCCGAGCATACAAACAGCATGCAATTTGCCACATGATGAGCAATAGGACGAGAACAGCGATCTTTGCCATGGAACGTGCCAAAGCATTAGACCCTATTGAGTGGGCAGAGGTGGACGAGCTAATGTTGGACGAATGGAAAGAGATTGAGGCCAAGAGCGAAGAGAGTCTTCAGCAGCTGAAAGACCGGGCACGGCAAGAGAGAACCCAAACTCAGGCGGCAGAGGCCCCGGAAGAAGGGGCATCTGAGATGAACGACAGCGACAGAGCTGGACGGCTCTCAGTAGAGACAGACGTGACGGTCAACAATACATCTACACGGCGGCTCTCGGGAGAAACAGACGTAACGCTCAATGATACCTCTACGCGGCGACTCTCAGGGGAGACAATTGTACCAGACTATGAAGGCCTAGACTGGAGTCCACCGCCAGGATGGATGGAAGACGAGAGCGGTTCAGACCCGAGCTAGGCTCCTGCAAGTTTGTACCTCAAGCCTCCATGCCTTGGCCGGTTTTGAAGAGGTAAGTGAGAAGCACCCATTCTCTCGCAACAGTAATCAAGCATTTGAGATACAATAAAATACAATAACGATCACCTTACTGGGTTTAATAAGGTGCCGAAAGTAAGTAACCGTGGATAATGTGATTCAAGTTGTGGCAGTGAATGGCTGCAAGCAGGCGGAAGCTCTAGCAACTTGCAACTCTACCAAATTTTAAAGCACTCGCTGATGTAGAAACATCAAGATGGCAAACAAGCATGACGGGTTCAAACCTATGAAGTGTGTCACATTCAATAAAGAGATTCGATGGGAAATTTGTAAAGATCGCCAGAAGCAGGACCTTAGGCTCTAAATAGCATAAGAATACGCTCTACTCAAACTCAAGAGTAGGAAGCTGGCGCTCTGCGGAATATCGTTGCAGTTGACACAACAGTATGAGCCTTGCGGCATAAATGGCGGAGAACCGAAGTGTCTTGAAAGGGACAAGCGGGCATCTTCCAGGCGGCCAACAAAGATTGCTTCAATAGGTGAAGAAAAGAAAAAAAAGGCGTGCGCATATCAGTATGGTACAGACTTTATTCAAAGACAGTGTCAAAGCCACCTTCTGCACCATACTCAATTGTAGTGGAAGGCTACAACAGACATTGTATGAGCTAGCTAAGTAAATTCACTGCAGGATTTAACCTTGATATATCTTTAATTCTCCCTCTCAACCACAGCAACAAGACAACGTGCCCGAGTGGCCTAAGGGGTGTGACTAGAATTTATTCAAGAGATCACATGGGTTCGCCCGCGTAGGTTCAAATCCTGCCGTTATCGACAATTTTTTTTGGCATTCTCCAAATTGTAGAAGCGGGTGGTTGTACTACCAGTTTTCATTTTTACACTGGCCAAATAAAGCCTCTTCTGTAATGTGCCTTCCAGCAAACCCCTGTTCATAGAGGCGACACTGCCCCGTGGATTATACGTCATCTCAAACAGCCCAGCAGGCGCATTCGATCCTGGCATGTTGGGCAGGGCGACAAGCCAGGACGAAAGTATTGAAGCCTCGCATTATATCCCCATATAAAGATATTTGGTTTTCAGCAAATCAAATATGTTTTCCGAGGGATATTATATATAGCTAGACACAAGCTACCATACTTGTCATTCAGCTGGCTCATAGCAGCGCGAGTCTAGTCGCCCAGCTAAAAACAAACTATCCATCTTAAGCTCATATTGCCGCCAAGACATAGCGGCAATACTTATCCATTTACCTATAATTGCCAAAGACACTAGAGAAACAAGAACTCTCGTCTATAGTCGTGGTCGAGAGTCAACTTAGATTGCAGATACAGATGCTAGTAGCGTTGTTTTCAAATCGTTTTAAGGTACTTTAGGTGTTGTTTTAAATAATTTGAATTCTAATAAAGAATTCTTTTTTTTTTTGAAAAAAAAAAGGGCTAGGGCTAGGACTCAGTGGACGGGTTTAAAAGGCGTGTGCTAGTTCTATATGGCTACTACTGTCCAAGTAAAAAACTTCTTCCATTGACTACTCAAGTCTTCTAGTTGGCTTTATAGAGTGCCTAGACAGATCTATAGATCATATTATAAAAGCTCTTTTTTCTTGTAGCGTCTTGAGAAGTGTCAGTCTGTCGCCGTGCGCATGAGCCATGCATCAATTTCGGTGCCGCGGATACCTGCATGGATTTGCGCGCATGCAAGGGTGGTTGCGTCGCAAGCAGTGGAGATTATTCAGTCGATATTAGTTATACAATATCCTATTTGATCGTTGTGGATTTAAATCCACCTGGTTATTCATAGGCGATGGCATGACTCTCTCTTGCATCTTGAGCCTGCGGACCAATTTAGCAGGAAAGTCCCCAACAGCAGAAAAGAAACGTCGCCAAAATTATCAAAAATAAGACAAGTACCATTGAGAAAGAGGAGTATCATGCACCATGAAGTGCATAGACTTATAGTATTGACTCTCGCTGACTGTACTTTCACCTTGCAAGCGTTGGGGACAAATGAAGTGACAACCCATCTGCATATCCGAGTCCTTTCCCAAGGGGAATGTCCATTATTTGTGCCTTTTCAGCGCACCTGCATTAGTATTCAGGTCTCTATATCCAATGATTATATTATTAAGCGATACTTGATTTTGTGAGGCAGCCATGACGGTCAATTCAATTATTAATTGAAGTCGCGCTTTCTACCTTCGGCTCTGCCAGCAGGCATCTTAGCATTTACATTGACATCTACATATAGCAAGCATGCAGAATCGCCCCGAGCAATAGACAACCTTCTCACCGTAATCTCTTCCCCTAGGCTCTTCCATCAGACCAAAATAGAGATACACGCCTTCTTCGACAAGAATTACCCCATGTCTTGTTACATGTTGCTATAGAAGTGTACCACGCGGCACATCAGCAAGTTGCCCGTCCCTGTGTAGAGTTCGTGCATCACGATTTCATTCTAATGGGACCAATTGCAACAGTAGCAATAGCTGCCGAGCGCGCTCATGATCTTTCCTCTAGGAAGCTCCATCTTTTCTTTGTTAAATGCTAGCTTTGTACGAATTCCAAGGCGATGACACACGCCGCCGACGACAAAACATATGAAACGCGCAACAACTGACTGAGGATCCTGCCTGGCTGTGCATTGGAAATTGATTGCAAAGTTTCCATTTACTAGCACTGTAGCGCAGAGGGACAATAAAAATATCTTTATATGGATTTGGGACCTAATAATGATATAGGAAGTATTTGCGTCTCTGCGTTGGCTTCCTTGGGGGAATTACCAGGCAGCACCACGAGGAGGTGCAGAGTCCGACTTCGCCACCCGTCAACACACGATAAGCCATTGTCAACTGTGAGACTCTGGAAAAGTTTGCATGCCATTGGGTACTCTGTGGTATCCAAGCCTTCGTAATATGTCTCACGTAGGACTTTATACACTTCAGTTCCGGCGTGGCTACTCTGTGGTCGCCAGCCGTTGTCAACTAAAGCATAGCTTGGTTACCTTTTTGCCTCCAAGTATTGCGATTTACTTATTCCTCAGCTAGAGCTTCGGTACTTTTATCGCCTGCTTCCTCGTTATCCGACTTCTTCGCCCTTTTGGGGCGGCTATATCCCTCTGAAAGGTAGTGAGCCTTCTTGGCTGAATTACACCCACTTGCAGAGATGTACACGGCTGGATGATCTTGATTCGGATAGCGTAGGTCGGGAGTCTCATACTGGAGTCCCCATGGCGTTTCTGTGCTCGCCGTTGTAGTCCAGGTACTCACCCAATTAGAAAATTGGCTGCCATCAGTTTTATTTAGCCATCTGTCGTAGAGACGTTCGGCGTGATCGAGGCGGAATAGCGTAAGACCAATGACCATTGAACTGTGTGTCTGGCGCTGATCTAGTGCATTACGAGCCTGGTACGTGTTGCGTATCGCAAAGTACTTCTTCTGTACTGGTATGTATCTGTTTCCAAGGTTATTGGGGTCATGGGCAACCACAGCCCTCTTAGCGGGACCACTTTGCCGAGCTGGCGCAGCGGCCGCTCCCTTTTTTGAGATGGTATTCGCTTTTCTAGTAGCTTTTGACCTCTCATCAAAGATACCCTCGAGATACGCTATTGGTGGATGTCCAAGCGCAATGCCTCTGTCCATGTCTGCTTGTAGACCTGGATTGCTCTGGAACACCACAGGGAATTGTTCGCGTAGCTGCTCTTTGGAGCGGATGCAGTCATTCGCAAAGTCCTCGGCGTACAATCGACCAACTTCATTTTGATCGTTTTGTCTTCTTCTGTTTCCGGTCGCCTTGGCTTTAGCAAGCGCTTCTGCTCTTCTGGTGAAGACTTCTGGCGCGATCACTTTAATGCCGGCTATCTCGCAACCTGCATTGAAGACGAGGTCCCATAGAGCCCCACTGAGCAGCCTATCGTTATTAAAAGCGAATTGGCCATGAAATAGTGGGAAAATGACCATCTTGACGTTTGATTTATCGTCTAGGACCAATGATATCCGTGGTTTGTTGGCGAACATCTTTGTTTCAACGTCAAGTTGGAGATCATGTACCAGCAAGCCTTGTTCACGAAGACAGCTGATGAAGTCCTCGGTAGCATGCTGGCCGAACGTAAAAATAAAACGATCGTTTTGACATAGTTTGGCCTGGAGGGTGAAGCAAGCTTTTTTGACCTCAGACCAATTTTGAAACTTTTCGTTCCAATTGATGCCCTTGTTTCGCTTGTCATTGGTCGAGAAACCATAGTCCATGCGAACTGGAACCAGGTTTTGTGTTCGAACATCGTCTCTTGGACCAATTTTCCACTAAGAGAAATCAGAATACGGTAAAATAATGGCTGAAGTGTGTAACTCACGTTTTGTGTCTTCATGGTTTCACTTGCTGGGTTTAGTACGTGTGCAAAGCGTGGTAAGCTCACGTTATTTGTTGGATAGTGCCAAACAAAAGTACATCTGCTGCGAAGAGGCCCAGATGGTGCTGACATATTTTCAATAACGACAGCAGCCTCTCCATAGCAGATATCTTTGATCTTGTCGACAAACTCCATCCATATTTTTTGCACCAATGGACAGTGTGTAGCCCAATTGTTGCGCTTCTCTTGGTCTTCCTCTGCCCAAGCCATGACTGGCTTGAGACTATTGTCATATCTGTATAGCTCTGAGCTTATAAAATCGACTAGATTTTTCTTTTGTATGTTGTTGTTTTTGATGAGAGAAAGTAGCAGTCCTTTGTAGTCTGTGATCTCCTCATTATGAGGACTCCCTAGTATATCCGCCGTATGCTTCACAGCGTGGGCCATGAAGCGGCGATTTTGGTCTTTTTATATCGTTCTCAGTGGAAACCTGGCTGCATATAGCATAAAAACTTACCTGCAGAGGATTCACCACTATTGTTAATAGCAATGGAACTTGCAGAAGCCTGAAGCGCAGAGACCGACTCAATGCCTATGATGGCATGGTCAGCCATAGAAGTGCCAAATTCACTAGGTGTACTTAGCTCATTTTTCAACTGTAGAAAATCTATTTGCGTGGCTTTTCCTTTTCCTTTGTCATGGATACGCTGACGCTTTGTTGGATTCTCGTCCGAGAAATCCTGCATCTCCTCAGCATTTGCAGCGGTGCGAACTGTACTCAACTGCGTGCTTTGAGGCTGTACTTGAGCCATTACTGCCCTCTTTGGGCAAGGTTGAAAGAAATCTCTGATGGACATATTCCCCGACATTTTGTTGATTTGGATTTTCAATATTATAGAAAAGAGCTCTCAAGGAATTAGTCGGTAAAACAATCTGTAGAATTCTTGATCAAGAAAAGAGGAAACTAGAAAGTAGTCCAGACACTCGCAAAAGTTTTACTACAGTCAAACACCGACGACAGGTTTGCGTCGTCCGGTCGTTCCTTCCCTCAACAATTTCCAGCTGGCAAACGGACTCCTACTGTACAGTACAGCAACGTCCCATTCAGCCTTATATAGGATATCAGATACGATGTGATTAGAGCAATTATTAACTGCCTTCCAACTGCGTGATTTAATTTTGATTGTCCAAATTCTGTGAAACAGACGCAGAATCCGAGGCGAGATACCCTCACTGTAGGCCTCCTCAGTGCTGGCAGTCCGATGGGCACGATGGGTGGATCCTAGCACACCCAACAATCTTTTTCCGTTGCTTTTATCGGGGTTCCAAGGCCATTTAAATCGAATATTATAATAGTAGAGCCCTTGGAACACATACAAATAGAAATAGGAACGCAATTCAGTCGAAGTCGGCTTCATAGACGTCATACACGCCTGCATTTGAGTTTGGCATTTCTCTGACTGATAATTGGCTGCGAGATATCAATTATAGTCATTTTATGCATCAAAAGGCGTTGTAACCAGTAGGTCTGAGATGGCCTAAGGGATGCCACTGCAGGCAGCCCATGTAGTAGCTGGGACGTAGATACACTTCAAATGATTGAAGGCTTGCAGAAGGACAATCCAAGACAGCTTCTATGGAAGTAGGGGCTCTCAATACCAAACTAAAGCCCTGATCTAGTATAACACGTGCCTCTATGGAAGAAAACCCTGTGTAAATAAACAGGGCCTGGATGTTCGCAGTTCAACCGATGGTAACTTACTGTTAGCAGAAGGGTGTTGGGTTCCTGTATATCGAGATATGAAAAAACTATTGGCACATTAAATACAAACTGATAGTCCTTCCGTAGTATTATAGACTGACCTGTCCAAGAATAAGCCGCTGGAGGATTGTGTTGCTAACTGGCCGGGCAGGATCTGCTCCGTACGTATCGTGCGCCCCAAACCCTTGTAATGGAGACCGCCACATCCTCAAAGGCGTCGCACCAGATTCTGCATATTTTATTCCAGAAATATATAATTTATACGCGCGCAATTATGGATACAATGGAAAAAACCAATATAGGCAGTATCCTGGCATCCTGCGTCACTTTGGATGAAGTTGAATGAATTATGGGGAGGATTGTCGTGACCGTTGTGGCTGGAGACAGCTTTGTGGGGCAGAACGAACCTTTTTCTGGTACCCATGGAGATCATTCTTAACACCAAATGCACTTGAAGATTCAATACGTCTGGCCCATTGGGATCCCCCGCTACCATATATCCACTGCCTAATTTACAAGGAATGTTATATACTGGAGCTTGATTTCACGCACGCTATGTTCTGGGTTAGCAAAACGAATCCACCTGCCGCCGTATGGGTATTTGGTACCTAAACAACTACTAGGTAGTGTCCAATGTGGGGTAATGGACAAGGGATGAGCGGCGCTTGGTTCCTCGGATCGGACCGTTGTTCTAACTACCTGAGGCTGTCGTTCTTAGCGACACCTTATGCAATGCTGATGCTGATTGCAACCTTGCTATGATACAGCCTCGACGCGCCCCTGAGCATTTGAAATGATACGCGGTATTGCTGATGTTCAAAATCGTCGTATCATTCCACATATGTTCAACCTTTGCAGGTGACTCCTGGCACTTGGGCTAGGACAACAGGCATAACCTTTCTTCCATATGCCTTCAACATCACTGCCTATCTCAATGTAAAGAGGCAGAGAGACTCGTTAGATCTTCTATATATTAGTCTTAATTTTATATAAGCTATACAACTATCTTTTAATACTAAAGAATGTTTCATTAAAATTACATAGGGACCATGTATTTCAATTAAATCCCAGCCTGAACGAACGGCAAACGGGCACATGGCAAACGGGGCGACAATTCTTTAGCGCCTAAGATACCCGTTAAGGCCTGTAAGTGTACCTAGATATTCTGTAAACTTAGTGTTGGAGTCTTGTATAAGAGCCTACTCCCGCCCTCCCCCCTTCCTCTTCCCTTCGTTTCCCTTCAGCCAGATTCGTCCGGGTAAGTCATCCTCAAAGCCAACCATCTATACCTGTTCTCTTACTTACATATTACACACATGTTTGGTTTATTTTTTATGGTCCTTTGTTTAATACGACAATATCCCTTGGTTACAACCACTTCGTTCTTCCAATCTCGCCAAAGTGTTTGCAAACACTGCAGAGCAGATTTGTTATTCGCGGCAGCCTGCCTGAGTTATGTGTTCATTTAAATGTTCAATTGGCTAACAGTATTTTGAATTTAACTAGAATGAGAAAAGCAACTGTAAGTATACCCTGGTGAAATTATTTATGTAGGATATTACTAACTATTGTCTAGACAATTTTACCCATCAGAACCGTACGTACTTACTGCTCTGTGTCTATTCTTTATAACTTGAAGCTAACTCATTATTTAGAAGAACTTTAAAAATACACTGGTTTGTTTAGAATACACTGCCATACGACTAGATCTCCATACTAATCCTTTTTTTTTTAGGAAATGTCTGCTGCCGCCCCTCCCTCCGGCCCCCCTCGCCCGCCAAAGTGCGAGAAGTGTGGTCGTCGCAACCATGCGACGGCCAATTGTCACTACGTTGACAAGGCGGCGGCGAAAGCCGCGCGTAAGGCCAACAAGGCCAAGAAGAAGATGGCCAAGCGGGCCAAAAATGGCGAGGACGGGGCTTCGGCCCAGCAAAGTCTTGCGGGTGAGTACACGATCCTACAGAAGTCACAGTTCAGATACCTAGGAGCTAACTTTGTCTACAGGTGCCCAAGTACGTACAGGTCTAGACGCAAATAAAGTGTATAGACTAATCCTTTCCATGTTAGGGCACCCAATTCCATGGTGGCAACCACCACCACCATCACTACCACCATAAGGTGGTTGTCAATGCCCCGGCCAAATGGCCAAACAACAAGAACTCGGGCGCCACCACTGCCGCCGCCGCTACTGCTGCTGCTGCTGCTACCGGCGCTGCCGGTCAAATGGAGATGGACTAGTTTTTTTTTTTTGCTTTAAAAAAATTGGCTTTTTTTCGGCTTTTTTCTTCTTGGGGGCGCTTGTCGCCGTTGTGGTTCTGTGGTTTTCTGGTGTGGGTGGCCGCGTGGCGGCGTAATTTTTTTTTAAAAAAAAAAACTTTTTTTATTATTTTTTTAAAGAAAAAAAATTAAATCTTGCTCAACGTCAATCTCGACATCAAATTGGTGATATAGTGAGTGGCTGTGATCTGTTTTGTGTAATTGTTAGTACGCTGATGTGACAGTCGATAAGGTCATCACAGCAAGAACGTAAATTACTTCTATTCCAGATTATTATGTAGCCGACTGAAATTTAAATTAGTGTAGACCTTGTCTCCTCTATTGCTCCTGTTAAGTAGGGTATACGAGTATACTGCAGGCACTCTATATATCCTTCAGCAGAGCAGACCATTTGCGAATACTTTCCGTCTGAACTACGCCACTTGAATATAGTACGACGAACCATACTCCGTAGAGATATCTACAGAAGAGCGGTTGCTACAACAGAGCATATTTTTATTAGAGTGTGTCTTTGGATGATTTTCTCCAGTTGCCATTCACCTACCAAATTAAATCTGTCTCCATTACTATCCTTGCCTATATGCAATCTTACTACAACCCGAAGAGACAAGTCCACGTCTCTCAGCGAGTCTCCAAGAATAGACGGGGAACAAATAAAGTTGACAGAGAACAAAATCTTACATATAGATACAGAGCCAGCGTTTTATACATATTTATGCCTCTCTTATATTCACATTGATAAAACAAATGGCGGCGCTCGGGAAACCTTCTGGCACAACCCTTAGGTCTCTGTCCATCGCCAAAAATCTAGCCTAACCAGACTTACTCTTCATATCACCATGGTAGCTCACATTCCTCTCAAACATGCCCTCTTTATTTAAACAGAGATAGCATTGACTATTTTTATATCACTTGCAGCATATCCGTCATGGCGTTTATAATGTGGCAAGTTCTGCCTGGAGCCCAATACAACACTTCATCTTGGTGATCCTTTAATCTCCGGCTGTTGGCAACGCCATGGATCTGTTTTGTGCAATCCCGGCAGTGACGGCGGAACAATTTCAGGGGTTGAGCTCTTTTGAGATTTTTAGTAGACAAGGTAATGAACTAAGAAGAGGAAAGAAACGATGGTGATGCGTGTTGATGCATGGCTGTTTTGGTGCGACTGCGCAAGAGCGATTGGAGAGTAAACGTGTGCTGCTGTAGGCTTGCTTGACCAATGGCAAAGGCAAACGAAAAAGAATCAAGGAAAGTCAGACGTTGACAATTGCATTAGTGATCATATCCTAGAATGAACCAAGTCAGCAGAAAGAACAATACACCACACTACTGTACCGGCGATGGCCCAGTACGAGAAGGAGCAGCCCACTCCGATTGTACTTTATTATGGTGGTGTTAGACTAGCTTGGTCCCAATGACTCCGTCGCAGTAATGAGGCAGGTACCGCCATCCACCAGGCGGCTCACCATTTTCACCTTTAAGCTGTACCGCTTTCTCCAAGTCTTGCTCCTCATCCTATTTCACGAGTAGTTCGCGGTTCATCTCTTCCAACAAATTTTCGAATCGCTTGCGCTCAACCGATTCGCCAGCAAGAATCAGCCCTGTGATTTGTGGTCATGCTCCAGGGGGCATTCCACTTGCTCTCTCCAATCGCAAAGCTTGAATATCACAGCACCGTGGAAGCTGAAATCCTGTTATCCATCTCCTCTCCTGCTCTTCCCACCCGTTCTCGCCCGAGCTCCATTTCACAGCGTCGGAGTCAACCTTGACAGCTGCCAGGTAAAGTCGCTTCTGCTCCCAACACCAGCAGGCCAGGCCCAAGCTTCTTTCCAGATTCGCGTTCACGTCTGACCTCCATTTCACGGTGTTGGATTCCACCACTACAACGGCCAGGACTACCCACGCCTCGTGCCCGATTCTCAGTCCCGCCCAACGTCCATTCACGGCGTTACATTCATGTCGTTTGACTCTTCAACTTTGCTTCCCTTCCAATCCAGCTGCTGAGTTTGGGGGAGCTCTTGGTGTTGGTGACATTCGTCAGCCTCATTTGAAAGGGGGGCTTATACATAAAAACCCTTTCGATGAATTGGGTGTGACAGTGATCCGGATTAGTTTACTATGTTGGTAGCGTTAGTAATCTGCGACGGTATTTGGCTTCATGTTCAATTGTGTCGGTTGGCAGTGGACTTGCATGAGTAAAGATTAACATGGAGATTTTTTTCATAAGAGAAATATTAACTTGGTAGGAAACACGTTCCCTCTCGTTACCTCCTAAACTGTAGGTTGCATACTTACTGGACGGCGCATCTCATGGGAGCTGTTCAAATAGGATTCCGAAAGAGATCCGGCGGGGGGATGAGCTGTAGACGAGGCCGGGGCTGACCAGCGGGCGTCGTTAACGCATGTCCATTAATTAATCGTCTGCTGGGTGCAGGCAGCACATTGCTGAGCAGTCTGCTGTCGGCGTTGAACTGATTTCTAACCATCTCGTTGCCAAAGCCCTTGGACAATCGAATCCAAGCCTCCGTCTTGGCATGGGCGTTGGCCATGGGCGTGTAACCATTTCTATAAATGAGACAAGTATTCTACGATGATCTGATTGATATCCTAGTAATAACCAAGTTAATGCCCGAAGAGGGTGTTTTGAACCCAGGCGCTTTCGTTGCAGCAGGCAGTGGCCAGAGACCTTCCTTCTACTCTGTACTAACTTGTAGTAGAAGGAAGGTCTCTGGCCA
>FWCC01000049.1:0-94239 GCA_900169235.1 Zarea fungicola
GGTTTTTTTGTCACCCCCTTGGGGCGGTCTGAACGAGCAAACCTCGTTGAGGGAAAAAAAAAAATGGCACCACCACTGGTTGCCGTTCTTGGAGGGGACTTTCACTATGAATTTTTGAAATGGGGTTGTGCGGGTAGTTGGGTCTATTGTCGAGTGTCATAGACCTCTCGCATCCCGGATGTAGGCCATGCAGGCCTCTGTATGGCGATCTAGCTTGAGTGAAAGTGGCTTCGACACAGCTGTGTAATGAAATTTGCAGCGGGAAGTCTATCACCTGGCCTTCTTCCCGCACACGTTGGACCAATGAAATATGAAGCTTGGAGTCGAAACATGTTAGACCTCGCGCCGAGTAGGTGTGGTAGCAGCTGGCCTTGTAATTCTTCAGGTGCTTGCCCTATCTACAGCAGCCCCCCCCCACAAGTTAATCGCCAAGCGACAGACAGTACTTGACTGCCGAAGGACAGTCCCTTGGCAGCACCGATGCTCCTTGTGTCAAATCGCTCGGCACGCGTGACAGCCAAGTGCCATCTACGTTCGGATTATGCAGGTCTCCAGGTACAGATCAATGTCCCATTAAACGATTCAATTAAAACCCCAAGCATCGCCAACCGGGAATAACAACGGTTGGGCAGTTTGTTAGTTTCACCTGCCATGTCAGTAAAGCTTCACAAAGACGGCGTAAATCAAAATCAAAATATCTATTCGGTCGGCAAAAATATGCCGGTGGCTGACAGCGGCCCATCACAAAGCCATTGCTTCGACGTCCCGTAGTAATAAACTACTATGCTTCACCTGGAAGCTAAAATGCAAAGATAAAACGCTAAAAACCACACCACACTGCAACAGGGAACCCATCAAAACAGCCCACTATACCCACTAAAGCGGACCATCTTTTGCTGTTGGAAGAGGGCCGCTATAGCGCCCTCGAGAACACGCCCTTCGCCTATAATGGCAATGTCACAGGCCGGCCATTGGCACGGCAGGCAAGAAAGTCAGGGTATCTTAAACAAAAAGCCTTCAGCACACCCTCTTCGACCCCTCCCACAAGCTCCCGAGCTGGAGCTGGACAATCCTCAAAAACGCCACCAACCACCAGCTTTTCCCTCAACCATTATCTGATCCGAACCGACCCTTTCGGTCTCCGCCATCGCAACAGTTACGAGAAAAATTTAATCTATTTTTTTTTCTCTTCCGCCGGCTTACTTTGTCTTTGCCCCAATTTCCGACTCGGGCCAATTCACAATCAATCAGTACCCACTGAGAGCTGACAGGGTTTCGTCTCCAACAACACTTGACTCGCTTCAATCAACCGAATCCTTCCGTTTGCGCGCCCCAAACATCGCTTGACCGTTGTCTAATCAATCAGTCGCCCTCTTCTTTCCGCCTGACTCGTTGTGGCCTGTTCCCGTTTTCATCCCTATACAGCCTGCCTTGGTTGATTACATCAACTCGACAAAAATCAGCCATCTGTCGCTGTAGACGCAACGCTTCTTTGTTTTCCACTTTGTCCGCGCAAGGCAAACAATCGCAACCATGGCTGGAAACACCGTTTTTGCTGTCCCCGTCTTCCTCGTCGTCTTTCGTGAAGCTCTTGAGGCTGTCATTATTGTTTCTATTCTTCTTGCTTTCGTCAAGCAGACTCTTGGTGGCCCCGATGGCGATCAGGTCGCTTACAAGAAGCTGCGCAAGCAGGTAATGCTCCCACCCACCATGTGAAACTGCAAATAACCACTCATACTGCCTCGTGTTGCTAACTTGCCTGTCTCTCTCCTTCTTTAAAGATTTGGTTGGGTAGTCTAATTGGTTTCTTCATCTGCATGGTTGTTGCCAGTGCCATCATTGGTGTCTTCTACACTGTCGGTCGCGAATCCTGGTCCACAAATGGCCTCTACTACGAAGGCGCATTCAGTCTCTTTGGCTCCATTATCATCACCATTATGGGAGCTGCTCTCCTTCGAGTCACCAAGATGCAGGACAAATGGCGCGTCAAGCTTGCCAAGGCTGTCGACACCCCCCTGCGCCTAGGTGGCCGCAAGGGCATCGTTACCCGCTTCATGGAGAAATACGCCATGTTCATCTTGCCCTTTGTTACTGTCTTGCGTGAGGGTATCGAGGCTGTCGTCTTTGTTGCTGGTGTTTCCTTTACAGCTCCTGCCACTGCCTTCCCGTTGCCTGTTATCTGTGGTCTGCTTGTTGGCGGCATTGTCGGTTACATTCTCTACCGGTACGATGATCCCCCCCCCCTTTTTTTTTTTTTTTTTGGTTCTTAGTCTATCAACTCGGCGGGACTCTCAACTAACTCACATTCTCTTTACAGTGGTGGTGTCAGCACCAGACTTCAAGTCTTCCTCGTCGTCTCGACTTGTGTCCTCTACCTTGTTGCCGCTGGCCTCTTCTCTCGCGCTGTATGGGACTTTGAGCAGGCCAAATGGAACAAGGTTGTCGGTGGCGACGCTGCTGAAGTCGGCACCGGACCAGGCTCCTACGATATTGCCAAGAGTGTCTGGCACGTCAACGTTAGTACAGATTCTCTCCAAAATTATAAAACTGCAATTGGCTAATTCTTTCTAGTGCTGTGGTCCTGAAGCTCCTGGCAGCCAGGCTTGGGGTATCCTCAACGCCATCTTTGGATGGACCAACTCTGCCACCTACGGCTCTGTCATCTCCTACAACGTCTACTGGATCTTTGTCATGGCCGGCTTCATCATTATGCGCTTCCACGAGTCCACTGGCCGCTACCCCTTCATGAAGGCCAAGGCCAAGACGTCCGATGCCGACAGTGATGTCCACAGCGGCAGCGAGAGCCAGCAGGGCGGTGCCCTCGAGGCCAAGGCACCCATTCAGGAGAAGACGAGCACAGTTGCTGCTACTCAGTAGAGGAAGAAAAGTCGCGGAAGAGGGGATGGAGAACCTGCAATTGGAAACGAACAGATTAAAAAAAACTGTGATTTAGCGTATATATCATCATTTGGGTTATGTGTATGTGTCATGAAGAACTGCGATGACTAGGGAGATTAGTTGAATAATGAATGTCCGTGTCGCAAAAAACGGTTGTCGGTTGGCTTATATGCATAGGCTTGGAGGTGTATTATCCTGCCTGCTCATTGATCTGCTCTCATTGCTCCCGCTCCTGTTGAATGGTATTGATGGAAAGGATTCGCTGTCTATTATCCTGCAGCAGGTCCTATACTTTTGCGCAACATTTCTATCGTATATGCATTTCCTGTTCTGTTCTTTTCCGTTTTTTTTCTTCATTTCTTCTTTGCTCTTAATGGCTATTGCCCCCCGCGCCCGTTCCGTTAGATGCCTTGTCTCATTCTAAAACGCATACGATAGCACTGCAGAGTTTACTGGTACGCAGCCGCAGCGATGTATAATAATCACAGTTTGGGCTGGATGGAAGTAAGAAGTGGCAGAGCAACTTTCCCCAAATACTTGGCTACCAGTGCCATTAAACACTTTACATGCGCAAATCTTGTCTCTTTGCAGCGTCACTATGATGTCTCTCATCCTTTGATGCGGTTGGCTCTAGCTAGCGGGAACGAACGCCACCCCCTCCGCCCCCTTCAGATGACCACTTTCCTCCTGTGTCACTTTTTTTGCCTCCCGATGACGAGGTAGCTTTGAGCTAAGCTATAGCTATCATCTTCCCTCCTCTGTCCCATTTCCTTTCCCCTCATCGTGTGCGCGAATTTGGTCTGTACGTGTTTCGGCCACGCAAGCTCTTTCGCTGGACTTGGACCGTTTATTATCAAACGGTAGCTGGAGCAAAGGCAAACAGAGAGCTCACGACCTTGCGGAGCTTTCAACTCACAATGGCGCTCGCCACATTCAACCCAGGCGTTATTTACATGTCGGTAAGTTTCTTTCCATGAAGCGAACTTTAAATTACAGCATAAGCAGACTCTTGGGATTTGCTAACCACATCTAAACACACAGGCAAGCTTAATTCTCTTTGCCGTCGCCGTGTAAGTGCACACCCAATATCTCACCGAGACAATATATATATGTAAAGTAAATCCAATCAAACTAACAACTAAAAAATGACCAGAGTCCTCCATTTCCACAGCCTACACCTCTCCCTCCCCATCTCCTCCACCGTCACCGTCCTCACCATCATCCTCCCCGTGGCCGCCTTCATCAACGCCTTTGTCTACCCAAACCTCCTCCGCAACTCCACCACCGCCACCGCCGACCGCGACTGGTTCCAGCGCGTCACCCCCATCGTCCTCCAGGGCTTCCAGGCCGTCTTCACCACCGCGCTCGCCACCGTGCTGATTGGCGGCTTCACGCCGTCCAAGGCGCTCGACTGCGTCCTCGATGCGGAGTGGGCGGACCTGTACGCCGCCCGCGACGGCGACTCGATCCGGTTCGTCCAGGACACGCTCCAGTGCTGCGGCTATGCGGCCGTTGACGACAGGGCGTATCCATTCGTGAATGCAGCCGCCGCCAATGGAACGGGAGAGGCGTGCGCGGAGATTCATGGACGTGACAGGGCGTGCCAGGCCCCGTGGAGGGCGGCGATGGAGACGCACTCTGGGATTGCCTTTGGCGTTGTTTTGACTGTTGGATTGATGCAGGTAAGCTTGTTTCCCCCAGGGAAAGAGTGATTGATTTTTGCTGCCAAGGCAGAAAAACATTTGACAATTTTTTTTTTCGTATTGTAGATTTTGGGTCTTGTTCTTATGCGATCCGGTACGAGCTGGTGGACTGCTCTTCGAACCACGGACGACGACGATGAGGGAAACAATGAGTACGGCGAGCACAGCAGACTTTTAGGTGGTCGGCGGGATACCGAGCAAGCAGCAACCTCAGCTCCTGTGGCTGGACCGGCTACTTATGCACAAGTAGCGGCTGCATAGCAAAGTCCCTACCGAAAGAGTGGGAAACAACATATTCGAAGGGGGATCGATTTCCGTTGTCGAGTTTCTCCCTCGCAATTTTTGGTTGTCTAATTAGCTAGGCGTTTTGCTTTCGAGGCGCTGAATTTTTTTGCATCTTATTCGTATACTGGTAATAACGACGTGTAAGCGATCATTGGTAAATCACTGGCCTGTATGAATTTTTCTCTATCACAGCCCTTATAATACAAAAATGGTATGCTCATGATGCTTCTATTTCCGCTCTTCTCCTCTCTTTCATCTCCTCCGCCTCTCGTGTGCTTCCTTGCCCAGCTTCGCCAGCGCTGCCTCGTATGCTGCCACTTTCTCCTCAGACATCTCCTCCAGCCGCGCGCGCGCAACTGGCTGCGCTCTGCGAATGCTACTGCCCTTGGCAATCTTGCCCCAGAACCAACCGCTCTCTCCATCTGCGACCAGTGTCCACGCGCAACCATGCTTTCCTGCACGTGCTGTGCGGCCTACTCTGTGCACGTAGCTCGCCAGGCTAGGTGGCAAGTCGTAGTTGACGACGTGCGCGAGATTGGGAATGTCAATACCGCGCGCAACAAGGTCAGACGCGATGATGAGACGGATTGGCGAGGCTGGGTCCGTGAAGGCACGGAGCGTCTTGCGGCGCTGGCTCGTGGCGGTAGTAGACGTGAGAGTGCTGATGTGACTTGTAAGGGAGGTGTCGAGCAGGGTGAGGAGGCGTGAGAGTCGGAGGGCAGACTCGTTGGACTTTGTGAAGATGAGAGCCATGGGAGGAGGAGGGAGAGCTTTGACAGTCCTGGGCTTGACCTTGGCCTTTTTGGGAGCGGTGGTGGCTTTGGCGGTGGAGGATGACGAGTCAGAGTCGGAATCTGAATCAGAGCTTGTGTCAGAGTCAGAATCAGAGCTGGTGTCGGAATCTGAGTCTGAGTCTGAGTCTGAGCTGCTGTCGGATGAAGTGTCCGAGCCTGAGCTTGACGTGTCCGAGCTCGAATCAGAGGTGTCAGGTTCAACGTCGGCTGCCTCTATCGCCGTCTTGGGCTCCTCAGCTGCCATAAGACCACCACGAAGCAGCTCCAGCAAGTATAAGGGCTTGAGGTTATCATCGTGCACACGCGTCGCAAACTCCTTAAGTAGCTCCGGCAGCGTATGCTCCGACACCTGTGTCTCGGCCGCCGGCCCCTTGGTCACATCATCCGCATCGAGTACGATAAGCTGCGGCCGCCGTAGTCCCAGCCCGCTGAGCAGACTCAGATCGCGCGTCAGCGTCGCCGACAGAATTACCCTGCGCACGCCACTGTACGCCATGTCGGGGAAGTCGCGGGCACCGAACCGCGAGATCTGAAATTTCGCCATGAGCGTCTCCAGCCAGCCCTGAAAGCTCTGTGCCAGCAGCTTGTCAGCCTCGTCGACGACGAGCCATCGCACGTAGTCAAGGTCGAAGCCAGGCGTCTGCTCCATGTGCTCTACCAGACGGCCGGGTGTGCAGAGAAGCACGTCGACGGTTGAGGAAAATTCGATGACCTGGCCATCCCATGGCCCAAGTCGCGGGTCTCTGTCCTCGTCATCCACACCATCCTCCGCATCAACAGACTCTGGAAGTCCCTTAGAGGTTCGGTATTGTTGTAGTATAGTCTTGTATGTTTCAGGATCGTAGCGGGATTCGCGCTCAATCAGCGTCTCTTGCTCCGTCTTGAGCTGCTGGCTACCGACTGAGACGCCGATTCGCACGCGCTTTCGCTCACTGCCTTCATAGGCCTTGGCGCATAGTTCAAATACTTCTTGTGCCTGGCGCACGAGCTCTCGCGTCGGCAGTACCACGAGCGCGCGAAGCCTTGTTACGACGCCCTGGCTAATGTCGTTGACAATCGGTAGCGCGTATGCCAATGTTTTTCCTGATCCTGTCGCTGCCGATATTAGAAGATCTCCTGGCCGTTCTTTGTTATTTGGCAGCAGCAACGGAATCGCAGCCGTCTGCACAGCAAACGCCTCGGTGTAGCCTTTGCTATGAAGCACCTCAGCCGTCTTGGTCGGAATGCCGGTACTTGTGAAGCTCGTCCGAGTGGATTGCAATACGCGAATGGGCGCAGAGAGCCATGATGGCAGGGTATCATATGTGGGTTTCACGTCCTTCTCTTCAGGTTGTTCTGGTTGTGGGAGCGGTTCCAGGCCGTGCTGTTCAACTTCTTCCTCGGGCTCCTCGGGGATCTGCTTTGCGGCTGCTTCACTGGCGATGCGCAAGGATTTGCTCATTTGTTCTAGAACAGATTTGTGTCGCTTGTTTTGGTCGTCATCCTCGTCCTCCTGCGCAGATGATTCCTCGGTTCGCTTCTTCTTTTCGCGCTTGGCTTTTTTCTTTTCTGGTACATCCGCGGCGTCTGTGCCCGTAATTGCAACGTCGCCTTCAAAATCAACAGCCTCTTTTGTTGATTTCTCATCCGAGTGCGGTTTTTTCTTCTTTTTATCTTTTTTGTTCTTTTTAGCCTTTACAGTCTTCGTCTCGTTGTCGCTGTCGTCGTCATGGCCGGTCTCAATAGTAGGGTCTGAGGGTTTTGATTTTTTTGATTTTTTTGACTTTCTATCTGTTGGCTCAGTTGTCATCTCCTGGCCAGACCTTTTTCTCTTGGATTTTTTCGATTTCGAATCCTCGTCTACTGGCTCGGCCACTGGCGCATTCATCTGCCCAGGCACATAGCGAGCGTACTGTGTGTCAGAGCTGATGGCAGCGCTCTGGCCAGCCCCAGAAGGCACATATCTCGCATACATGATGCTGAGGGACCCAATGGCCTGTATCGGTGCAGCGATGCGATGTTGGAACTTTTTTTAACTGTCTTGTAAAATGTCCCACTATCAGTAGCTTCCCGCCATGAAATTTTGGCTGAGCCACAGCTTATCGAAATTCTGCCAGGAAATACCGCCTGCAGTTGTAGCTTATCGATCCGTCAGCCACATTTAACCACAGAGCAGCCATTTTAGTGGCCAATCGCCAACTTACAAGCCCAGGTGCCTGTGCTAACGCGGAAGCCTGCCCCTGCAACCAACGACCTCACCTGGAATCTCAACTACCATCCACATGACAGAGAGTATCTTGAAATGAAGGGCGTTAGGATTGCGGCGCAACTCGAAACAGGAGACATAGCGTGGTAGTTTTTGCCAATATCGCATACCAATCGCCCATCATGGCCCGCCGCAAATACAACATCGCCATGGTCAGCGACTTCTTCTTCCCTCAGCCTGGAGGGGCTGAGTCGCACATCTACCAGGTCTCGAGCAAGCTCATCGACCGCGGGCACAAGGTCATTATCATCACCCACGCCTATGACAACCGTTCCGGCGTCCGCTACCTCACCAACGGCCTCAAAGTGTATTATGTGCCGTTCCTCGTCATCTACCGCCATGTCACTTTCCCGACCGTCTTCTCCTTTTTCCCCATCTTCCGCAACATTTGCATTCGTGAACAGATTGAGATTGTCCATGGTCACGGCAGCCTAAGCAGTTTGTGCAATGAGGCCATTCTTCATGCCAGGACCATGGGCCTGCGTACTGTGTTTACGGATCACTCGCTCTTTGGCTTCGCAGACGCGGCGAGTATCCTGACCAACAAGCTCCTCAAGTTCTTTCTCAGTGACGTAGATCACAGTATATGCGTGAGCCACACATGGTGAGTTTTTCCAACTTTCCTTCACAAGATAAATAGAGCTAACATTTTTGCTATAGTAAAGAAAATACTGTCTTGCGAGCGTCATTAGACCCTCTCATGGTATCCGTCATCCCCAACGCAGTCGTTGCTGAAAACTTTCGCCCGCGAGACTACCCCCTCAACGGCGACCAGCCTGTCATCAACGGAGGCTTCGCACCAGAGCGCAGCCCGACACGCATCGGCCCCAACGACATGATCACTATTGTCGTCATCTCTCGTCTCTTCTACAACAAGGGTACTGACTTGCTCACCGCCGCCATCCCCCGCATCCTGGAAAACCACCCCAACACGCGCTTCATCATTGCCGGCTCCGGCCCCAAAGCCATTGACCTCGAGCAGATGATTGAGAACAATGTCCTCCAGGACCGCGTCGAGATGCTGGGGCCAGTCCGCCACGAGGAGGTCCGCGACGTCATGGTCCGCGGCCACATTTACCTACACCCGTCGCTCACCGAGGCCTTTGGCACCGTCATCGTCGAGGCCGCCAGCTGCGGGCTCTACGTCGTCTGCACCCAAGTCGGCGGCATCCCAGAGGTGCTCCCCTCGCACATGACGACGTTTGCCAAGCCTGAGGAGGACGACCTGGTCCTGGCGACGGGCAAGGCCATCACGGCCATGCGCGCCGGCAAGGTCCGCACCGACCGCTTCCATGACGAGGTCAAGAAGATGTACTCGTGGGACAATGTCGCGCAGCGCACCGAGCGCGTCTATGACGGCATCACTGGGACTATGAGCGAGGAGGAGTTTTACGGCTTCGACACCGGCGGCTACAACGGCGGCCGGGTGCGCAACTTTGCCCTCATCGACCGCCTGAAGCGCTACTACGGATGCGGCATCTGGGCCGGGAAGCTGTTTTGCCTCTGCGCCGTCATTGATTATCTCTTCTTCTTGCTGCTCGAGCTCTGGTTCCCGCGGGAGAATATTGATCTGTGCCCCGACTGGCCGCGCAAACTCCACATCAAGGACTCCGGCGCCCTCAAATCGAGGAACCAGTCTACCTCGTCTCAGGGTGGCGCCAAGGCGACATAGAGTCTACGCGAGTTTATGTATAGAGCTTGATTTTCATTGTGTATACTTGTATAATACCATGGGGGCAAGGCGGCGGCGTTTATGGGCTTCTACTTACTTTCTTTCTATTTTTTTTTTTCAAGTTTCATGGCGGAACACATGTATAAAGTTGGCAGAAGAATTCATGAGGATGATTCGTAATGCTAGACGCATCACATTATACATTTTAAAATTATTTTTCCTTCAACAATACTACTGAATGCGCCATGATAATGCCGCTCAAACAGGTGTCAGATATAGAGGAAACAAACACGGGTCGCTATACACGTTACAAACAACAAAAAATCATCTAATCCAATCCTCCTCTAACAGCTGTTCTTATCTGTTCCATCTTCCGATAAGGGGGTTCTTCGCACGTCGAATTTCTCGCACCAGCGCGGGCTGCTTCTAGCCTCTCGCGGAAATGCGCCTCCTCTTGGACACCGACGTCCCGTCTCCTTCCCCGGCGAGTTCGTCCTCTTCCCCCGCCGTGTCATCTGCTACCGCTACCGTGGCTGCCGCCGCCACCGCCGCCGCCCCTGTTACACTTCCTTGACGTGCAGCAGCGGATGTTGCTGACGATACTGCTGCGTTGCCGCTGTTTCCTGTGCTCGATACTGTAGGTGGAGGCGGCTCGCGGTCCTTTTCAGCATTGCGAAGGTCGCTGAGGAGCTTCTCGACCTCGACAAACATGCCGCGCGTGTTGCGGACCACGCCGTCCTCGTCGACACGGTAGCCCACAACCTCTTCCTCTTCGTCCCGGAGGCGATTCATGAATGCCTGGCCGGGACCACGGTCCGGGTCTGGGTTGTACATGATGGCGTTGCAAAACATGTGAATCAACTCCCGCTCCAGCTGAGCGCTGTTGATAATGGACCGTGGTGGGGTCAGGTCTTCGGCTATTGGGAGCCAGACACTGGGCCCGCCAGGATCACCGCCGGGGAGACTCGACGCAGCTTGCGAGGCAGCCTTATTGCCATGCTTGATCGCTGCGCGGATCGACGTGATGTCCTGCGGCTGAAGAACGATTTGTCGGTAGTTGGGTGCGTCTCGTTCGCGGAGGGCTGTTGCAAACATGTTGGCATCCCTATGGCTCGAGATTTGGTCAAGCGCCGATGATGACACCTTTGTGAAACCTCGCGTCCACAGCACATGGGTTGGTGGCGCGGGAGGCTCCTGTGGGGAACCTTGCCGCTTGCGTTTGTACACGCGCGACGAAACACTACCGGGAGTCGTCATGTGCCTATCATTTACACTTTCGTCTGCTGTGGTGTCTCCCGTTTCTTCGTGCAGGCGAGGAGTTGACACTTCCTTCTTCACTGTAGCTGACGTTGGGTAGTCTACGGATAATTCATCTGGTTGAGAGGCAACCGACATGCTCCTTCTGGTGCCAGCTGCGGAAGGCGTTGAGCTGACAGCACGGCCTTTCTGCGCAGTGCGAGACGACCGGTTTCGGTTTGCACCAAGCTCGGATTTCCTCGGTGTGCCCTTGACAGAAGCAGACCGAGACGAGGCACGAGCTATGGAGCTGGCGCGTTGAGGCGGGCTCACGGGCTCGAAAGCTGGGCTTTCTGGCTCTTCCATGATCGGTCCTGGAGTAGACGGGGTGGACTGTGAAGCCCACTTAGTGCCAAAGCCCCTAGTCAGTGGCATAGGACTGGCCTGAACAGGCGTTTGCGGTACAGACCCAGTGCCGCTGCGTTTACTCTGGGGAGTGCTCACGGCCTGGCGAAGCATGTGCTCGGGAATGGCATGTCGCGGCGGTACATTATACGGCGACTTATCCGGATGTGCAGGAGATTGGATTCTGGCAGGAGTCTGGTGTGGCCCAGCAGCTGGCTGTACCGGAGCGAGCTTCTGTGTCGTATTGTGAGCTGCTGGCGTTGGGTGTGGTGATGCCGATGCCAAAGGTCGGAGGTTCTGAGAAGGGTGCGGTTGAATGGGACGTCCAGGTATACTGGCAGAGCTTGCAATCGGACGGTGTTGAGGTTGCTGTTGAGGCTGCTGTTGAGGCACACTTTGTACCGGTACACTTTGAACGCCATGAGTTTGGCCGAGACTGGGGGGGATTGGAATCGGGCGTTGTTGGCCAAGCGCCGCAGCTTGTGCTTGCTGCTGAGCTTGCGCCGCCGCGTTTTGCGGTCCACCAGGATGTGCAACTCCTGGATGAGGAAGCGGATGCGGTTTCAAGATGCTAGGGACAGCTCCAAGCTTGCCATTATGACCTTTCTGGCTTGGGTTTACCAGCTGCAAAGGATGCTGCTGCTGCGGTTGATGCGGCTGCTGTGGTGGCGGGCCAACGGGTGACTGAACTCCAGGCGGGAGCCTCGGCGACGGCGACTGTCGCATTGGTGGTGTACCAGACTGCAAGTGAGGGTGTGCAGCCAACGTTGGCGAAGCCGTACCGGACCTAGGAAGCTTTGGCGTAGGTACCACGGCACCCTTCTTGATGCCCTGTATCGTCGCGCTACCGACCGACGTCGGTCCTGGTGACGGGCTGGAACTGTTGGACCCCATTGACGCGGCATTCTTGGGATCGCCGCGCGGTGCCAGAACAGGCACACTGCTGTTCTGACTCGCCGACCTCGCTAGCCGCTCCTTTTCGCTCTTTTCTAGCAGCTGTATCTGGCGCTGCACAGTCGCGATTTTGAGCTCATCCTCCCTAATCTGCCTTACAACATGGTCGCGATAGCGGGCATACAAGCGCTCCACCAAGGCGGGCACCTTGCTCACATGCTGGTAGGCTTCCTTCAGTGTCGGTATCGACGGCGCGGTGATCTTTCGCTTCTTGGTTGGTGAGGCTCCAGCCTGGGCAGCCTCCGCCCGCTCCGCGTCGCTCTTTAGCTCTTCGCGCAGTAGCAGCAGGAAGAGCTGCTGAAGCGCATTCGGACTCAGCCTCAGGGGATCGTACGTCTCCCCGCTCTTGATGAGGGCATTGTTCTTGAGCGTTTCCGATATTTGCACAAAGGCAGCCGCATCGATGCCAACATTGACGAGGGACTGGAAGAGGAAGAGCGACTCGAGAGGCGTGTATGTAGTCGGGTTACTCATGCCCTTGGGCCCGCCTCGCCAGTGACTGAGGGGGCCGTCGCGCTTTGCGAGTAGTTGTAGAGGCGCCACCGTCGGGACGGTGGAAGTGGGATGAGATGGATCGTGTTGTCTAAAAGCTCGCCCGGAAACGCCAACACACAGGTATCGAGCTACCACTGGGGCCTTGCGCCCGTCAGGGGCTGTCGAAACGCGGGTGAAAAGGCGTTGTCACAGACAGTTATACGTCTTTAAATGTCTTGTATTCGATTTCTGATGGAATTGCGCGTCGTTTTGCGGTTAAATCGATGCCAGCTTCTGGCGCGGTCGAATTTTCACAGATGCAACGAATGCTTAGAAATCACGTGAGCCATACCTGGATGGGTGGTTGAGCGTTTGGCGTTCGCGACAGCATGGCAGGGAGGTTTTAGGGGGTCAAGCTTCTCCTATCGGTCCACTGCAATGCCCACTGAGCCGCCCCAAAGACGCCCGAAGCAGACTAGAGGCGGGCTTGATGAAGACGCTATCGGGATCGCAAGCGACAACGCGGGGCGCGCAATGAACTTTTTTATTCCTAAATAATATGGCTTGCGTGACTAGCTTTTGTGAAGCTTGAGTCAGGGAAACAAAAGATGAGATTATGCAGCAAGATTGAATAATGAAATATGCAGAAAAGAAAAATAGCAAGAAAGCCAGAAAGAAACAACCCCCTACGCCATAAATGCTCGCTAGGACTCGAAAATACAGCTAGTTGTAATACAAAGAGTAACCATGATGCCTTCTCAATGCACGCTTTGGCTTCAACCGAGTGCCAGTACGGTGCCATTGATTTCTACCGTACGGTTGAGCCAATTTAAATGTTTTGACGGATAGTAGTCGTCGGCTTCGTGATTGTGTGAGACGATGAACCAAATAATAGTCCAGCAGAGACCTCGAGCAATGTAGGGCCCGTCCCAGGGCAGGCGAATGATAAAAGTGCCAATGATGCCAGGTATGCGCGCCAGGTGCGTCCTCTTCTCCTCCCAGCTACCATTCTCGCGCACGCCCAGCAGAATGAGCATGGACATGGCAATGGACAAGATCAAAGTGCCAAGCTGGACCAAGGTTAACGTCCGCGAGATATCCGGATCAAACATGATGATCCAGATGCTCGCGCTCACAAACGTGGATGCCAGCACGGACATGCTGACGTCGACCTGGACCTGCGACGTGAACTCCAGGTTCATGACGGCCAATCCTGGCAAGAGAAGCACGACGTAGAGGGCTAGCTTCCATAAGAAACGTCGGATGCGGCCCCCGCGAATGATGAAGTCGTAGAAGAAGTATAGGATGAACAGAGCCTCGAGAATGCTGCTGGTGATCTCAATATCCATCATTTTGGCGATAGAGGCTTACTACTGCTTACTGCCGCTGCTGCGGTGTGGTGGGTGGCTCTCCTCCGCTGTGCACACGGCCGGGACAGGGGAGCGAGTTGGTGCGCAGCGCATAGGAAAGATGGCGGAGGGATATCGCAAATGAGAATGTTGCGAGATGCAGCCTCTGGGCGGTGATTGATTCGAGGCCATGTCCGCAGGACGGAGTATTTACCCAAGGGGAGTGGAGCAGCCTCCAATCAGTGAGCGCTGGAGAGCGCTGGCTTGCAGTAGCGCTGCTGCCGACTCCAGTGCTAACTAACTACTAAGGCAATATATCAGTGACGACAGGACGGGTCGGTTTGAGACGCTGTGGTATTTATATTAAGAAATATGTATAGAAATAAACAAGAAGCAAAACTACCTAGAGAGGAATACCCGGAAAGCTTAAATATGCTCTTGTATGATCTATTTCATGTCGAGAGTTTTAAGGCTAATGCCTGTCAGCTTAAGCAATGATGTCTCGACCAGAATCTAACTGATTATTATCCCCCGACTCCAACGAGTGCTCAATCCACCGCCATAATTTTGAATCTGCGAGAAAATATAGGTTGATTTCGGCCATCACCGTCACTTACCTTGCAACTGTACAGCTATCGCCTTTATCGGTCTTGCGGCACCCAAACGCTGTGGCCTCTTCCTGCTCTAATTCCGACGCCGTGTAATCATCATCACGTAGACTCAGGAACAGAAGTCCGTTTCGCTCCTCTGCCGCCAGTTTATAAAGAATACCATGGATATCTAGATCTTTATCATCTACCTTATAGACGAGCTTATAAAGGGATTGAAACAGCGTGTAATCCTGTATGGAGAGCAAACAAACAAGCCGTGTGAAGTACCATATCATGTCTGCCCTCTCCCAGGAACCTGCCAGCAGCGGATACACTTGACTGACTCTATATCTGAAATCGCTGATCAGATGTTCTGGAGGGGTGAAGGATGAGTGGCCAAGGTCTGGTGTGGCAAGCAGTTCGCTCATTAGACGAGACGATTTAGAGCGCTAATTAAGCGAATTAAAAGAAGTAAAAGAACTGAACGAATTAATAAAATTAATAAAATTAAGAAAGTTAAGAAAGTTAAGAAAGTTAAGAAAGTTAAGAAAGTTAAGAAAGTTAAGAAAGTTAAGAAAGTTAAGAGAGTTAAGAAAGTTAAGACAGTTAAGACAGTTAAGACAGTTAAGAAAGTTAAGACAGTTAAGACAGTTAAGAAAACTAAGAATATTAAAAATAAGGAAAATAATCAAGGAAAATAATTAAGGAAAATAAATATAATAATGCTTATTTGGATTTTTTAATAAAGGGTAGATGTGTTTTATATTTGCTGCCGCCTCTTATGTATAATTCGCACGTACCGGAATAGGTGCATAAAATGAAGTAGACGGAGATACTCAGCTCGTCTCAAGTAGTGCGTAAAGTAGATGATAAATACTTCCAGATCAACGTCTGGAACCCTGTGCCTGTCGCTGTTGGACAGGAATGACTCGCTCATTCTCGTCGGGCTATCCGTTATGTAGTACCAGATATGCAAGGCCAGCAGCATTAGAGTTGGATGCAATAGGTCCAGTGGATAACTGCTTGCGAGTTCCTCCAGTATGACAAAGAGTTCTTGGGGATACTCTAGCACCGCCACAGGCGCGCCAAGGGTAGAGAATCCCTTCGCTGCTGTTGGTACTATCGCAAATAGGTTACGATTCACGGGCTGAGAGATGGTGCTCTCGGCTGGCATGCAATTTGTAACTTTCTCATATCCAGTGCAGGCTTCCATGGATACTTTGCTTGACAAACAAGTCAACAGCCACAACAGCCGCCTTCCAGTTCTCCGCCAGAAGGCACCAAGAACCGACGCCACTGTTCGAAACTGCCGGTTGCTTGAGTCTTCCGGCGAGGTAACGTCTGGCCGCGCCGTCGGCCCTCAATTCTTGCAGTATGGCTTGAACTGCATTGGTGGGAGCTGCACCACCATTGCTTGGGGTCTGATAATCAGCCATCAGGATAGCTTTGAGTTTGGCGATATTATTTGGAACCGCAAGATCATACAGTAAGATGGTCGAGGAGACGACCATCTCCTGTTGTGGAACGTGGACGAATTGGAACCCCCGGGAAGCTATCCTCGAAGGCAAGACTGCTCGCTCTTGTATTCCTCCGGGGTGCCTTCATCAAAACTGGTTTCAAGTCCATCAACGAGTAACCGACAAAAAGATGTCGGTGGTGCATCCACATCACCCAATAATAGCGCGTTTCGCAAGTTGGATGTTGCTTCGAATGCGCTCGAGGGCCATGCGTTGCAGGCTTGTCGCAACAAACGAGAACTTCCTCGCCCAGCCGTAGCTAGATTTTGAATATCGTCAAGTTACAACTTGCATAACAGCTGAGAGCACCGCCTCTCTGCCTGTGCATCGTAACATCTTTGTGATCGTACCAACATAACCCATTGTGGGTCTTGCTTTGGTTCCTTTGTGACTTGGCCATTATTCAACAGCATTTGAAGAATATCATCTAAGAGAGTATTAGCTCTGCTTCTTCTTAAAAGTTAAAACAAACACTTACTTGTGCGTATATCGTCAAAGGCAGTTGTCTTGAAATCCTTGAATGTTCGAGTACACCATTGTCGGACATAAACTAGTCCAATGTCGAAATATTCAAAGGAACAGACGCTATCATTGCTCTTGATGGTCTATGATGTGATGGCAAGTATCTTTCTAATTTCGTCTGCCGTTGTTGTGACTACTGACTCTTTGTCAAGCAACATATCCATGGAAGCCTGACACCCGATGCAGGTTTCCGTCGGTCAACGTCGTGACCGACAACGTAGTTGTGATCGTACCAACAGCCGTAGGCGTTGAATCATGTCTTCTAGAATTAGAAAATACATTGTAAAAATTGTAAAAATATTACTTATGGAACATGTAGTACGAGTTCTCGGAAAACTCAGAAAGCGTCGGGACCAAAGGCTGTTTTGAAAATCGGTCCCTGGTACACAACAGGGAATGTGAGCTGGGCTTAGACCGTCGTGAGACAAGACAGGTAAGTTTTGCCCTACTGATGACCTCGCCTTAATGGTAATTCGCTTTCTACGAGAGGAACCACTGATTCGGATACCATCTGCTGGATAATGGCTGAAAGCCTCTATGTCAAAAACCGTTCCAGAACGCAGCGATACTGGTCTGGGCTGGATTCGCATCGACCCATTCCTACAGTCTGGCGGCCTCGGCGCTCAATTTTAATGCAAGGGCTTTTTGTACTGGGTTATGGTAGGGTCCCGGATGGTAGAGAAACGAGGTGTGCCATCCACTGCGCACTGGGGCCACATTCCGGGTGTCGACACAGCCACGTTGATCATGACCATAGATACAACAATATGTGCAAAACTGTCGGTGCCGCGGGAATAAGACCAGAGCGTACAAATCCCTATGCAGCGCAATGAGACTTTTGAGAAGTGGGTGCTGCTCAAGGGTCTGGACCCGGCCAACATAGATGGTGGTATAGCGGGCGCGCGTAGATGCAACACACATACGTTGCGGATTGCCCAGGAAACCGACACCGCTGGAACGAGGAAGGTTATAAATGACGATGTCTGCTTCATGGCTAGGCGAATCATCGACGGTATGAATGTCGATGATCCTCTCTGGAAGAGCATGACGTTTCACTTCTTCCGCTATGGCGCGCATCTCATGAACCTGTACCTTGTAGTCTGAGATGATAAGTATCGTCGGACGCAAAGCAGGGTCAGTTTTGCGGGGAATTTTGGTATCGCGAAAAAGGGATAAAGCGAGCTCCATGTAGAAGCGAACGGTTGTGTAGCTGGAAAACGAGCTGGCTACCTTGGTCTCCATCAAGTCAAGGTCGACAAAAAGACTGTAGAAACGAATATTCGGTGAGTACTGACGGAAGTGCTTCATCAGCTGCTGATGAGCAGGGCTGAGCTTCCGGTTGGCGCGGGCAGTGCTCATCTCTCCGCTGTAGAATTGGCGAGAAGCCCAGCTAATGATGTTGCCAGAGGAGCGATAAATAAATGTCAGGTAGAGATCAATGGCATCATTATCTTGAGCGCGGTGGAGCATTCTGAGTTCCAGCTGGGTGCCGAACCTGTCTTGCCAGATAGCTTTACCTTCGGCGTTTATAATGACCTCATGTTTGCTTGGCACCACAGGGCTAAATCGTCGTGGGTCTCCTGAGAATATGGTTGAGGTGTGAGGCTAATGCGAGATAACCACAGCAACCTGCGCTTCCGTCATACGACTCGCCTCATCAACGAAGATCAAAGACGGGACCCAGCTGGTATTATTGCCTAGAGTGCGCGTCGCGACTAGGGTGGCACAGATAACAGGGATCGCAGTGACAATGTGCTGGAGTAGTCCAGTTGCTGTTGCCTTAGCAGCCGACTCAATGATTGAAAAAGCATAGGCGTCAGTTAGGCGTAGCTCCCGTGCTCTCTGAAGCTGGACCATACGCTCTTCTGTAGGGGGGATGCGAGACAAGACCAGGTTTGACAATAAGTAAGGGTCATTGCGAGCCGAGATGGCGTCAGCATTGCGGCGAACCATGGCATTGCGATGGGCGGTTGACATGCGTTCAGTTTTGGTGCGAACTGCTGCCGGAACTGTAGCGTTGCGCTTCAAGAAGCCGGCAACGGCGGCTAAATTGGTCGTCGTTGATGATGGAAAGCCTGAAAACTTTCTCGTGGCTGGTTTCTGCCGGAGTGTCCCTCAGTATCTCAGTGCTGAACTCAGTTTTATGAGGTGAAGCAACAAGGTTTTCTCCAACAGTGTTTGTTTAATGACAGACAGCTGGTGTTGCCACTCCTGCCAGCTGGCAACACAGATTAAGAGACCCTCGCATGTCTTTCACGAGCTGTGCAGTTTGTGAACTGGGGCTCAAACCCAAACCAATGCTGCCACAGAACACCAAAAAAAAGTCATCTGTGTACAAGTTAATTATCAATTCAGCTTCGTATCTGCAATTGTTGAAGCTCTTTCTTTGTTTGTCGCATAGAAGTGACGTTGCGTTTGCCTTGCGAAGGTCGGCTTTGAAGCGATAAAACTAGCGTTTGTCGTAAAAGGCATAATGGCTACTATGCCCCTGGCTCATAGGGAAGGATACGACTGATAGGTCGGTGGTTTGCAGTGGCGTCCTCTTGGGCTTTCTATTGCCTCTATAGGGGGCATCTGGGTTTCCAACATACCTCAGCGAGATTGATCATGTTTCTCGATGTTAGCAGCAACAATGTGATGCAGAAGCAGGCACACTGCGGGTAATGCAAAAGGCAAAAGACGAAAGAATGCAACTGTTGGTTATCACCGGGGGTATCTAAGATCTGCAAGGAACAGTCGAGGGTTTGACTACTCTCCTGGACAAGCCAATTTAAACAAACCTGAGCAGCATTTCTGCCATCTGACCATTCTTATGGCGCTTCTTTTCCTTGTGGTCTGGGGTTATTGAGCGAGCTGTTCAGGCGGTTGGCGTCGTCTTGGTTTGCGGCATGGTTGAGTCTCGAGTTCAAAATATAAACACCTGTGAGTGCGTGAGTTATGGGGAGACAGATCAGCTGTTTCCGGTACCCATTGTGACAGAGGTGGCCTTGCGGATGTATTGTTGATGGCAGTCTGTCTGTTCCAGCCTAAACGGCATAGAGGACGAAGACACCGGTATACTCATACCTGTCGTAGGATGCATTCAGCTGTTTTCATACTCAGATGATGGGAAGAGGAGAGTTGAGCTTCAATTAAATGTGCTTTGATGGGTTTCCTCAAGAGAGGAACGAAGGAGCAGAGGAGAGGGTTTCAAACAAAGATGGGGCATGGTGAAGAGGAAGGAAGCGATGAAGGAAATTGAAAACTTGGGGGGAGGAGCTGGTCGACTACGTCTTATAAATATTTTATCCCGAGTCCATTGGGAGGGGCAGATGAGAAAAGGAGATTCGTCATCCCTCGCAGTCACTTCACATTTCCCGCGGTGAATGGAGTCTCGTTACACCAAGGCGGCAGTGCCAGGGCAATATTATGTTGCCTTCCGCACACTGCGACCGGTGAGGGAACTTTCATGAATATCACAGCTGCAAGTCATTGACCGCGTGGGTCAAACGCATCTCACCAGTGCTGACTAATTACGTGGAACATATTCATTTTCATAACGAGAACAATCGGATAGCGTGGCCAAGTGAAATAAACAAGGAAATAGACCCGCGTGCTTCTTGAATATCGGTCACGAAAATAGTGTCAATGGGGTGAAACAATGAAGAATGACAGAGCAATGCAACTCGGGCTGGCGATCGTCGCTGTTGCAATTTTATACGGGGAGAAAAGGAAATCAAGAAGAAAAAAAGGGACATGTAACGAGAAGTGAAATTGCAGTGAAACGCAAAAATTAATTGTCCTGATCCGCTATTAAAGTCAGGTTCGGAATAAAAGATTGAAGCCTCATATCAGATTCGAACTGATGCTTTTGGAAGGACTGTTTNNCGTAACCCCTAGACTAATGAGGCCTGGTGCTTGTTGTGACCACAATCTGCGCTAAGTTTCCCTAAGTACCCTTTCTTCGTCTGTCAAGTGGGGCGGCTGCTTTCTACATCTGCTGTGCGCACACATCTTGACGCAAAAGTAGAGTGCAACAAATTTGCGATTACTTGATTTCTGAGGATTTCCAGTATTTGATCCTTTCTACGTATTCATAAAAATAGTTCGTATACTTGACTATTTATAACTTCCCTCGATAGAAGCACGGGTAGCTCGAAGAGTGGCCTTCCGGCACCACACTTGCGACATTCTCGAACAAGAACTTGTGCGCATGCTATGGTATCAGTCCCTGTTAAAGAATCTTATCAGATAATTCTCCAATTTACGTATCAACTCGAGGTACCAAATTTTGGATCAAAGGTCTTATTAACTATCATCAAGCTAAAACACATTTCATCGTCATATGTGCCTGGCCCTATTACCAGAACGAATTCATTCTCATGTCAAATTTCTCTCCACGCAAAATCTTCCTTGCAACCAAAAAAAAAATGGTATGGCTTTTTTATATCGGTATTGTTTTGGTTTTACTGTTTTGATTTTGTTTTCAACATTTAACCAAACAGAGGGCCACCGAGGCGGATGGCGACGGACTTGGTCTGCAGGTAGTTGTCGAGGGCAGCCTCACCGAGCTCACGGCCGATGCCAGACTCCTTGTAGCCTCCAAATGGCATTTGATGGTGAAGCATGTTGTACTATGCCGCAGGCGTTAGCTGTGTCAATCCCAAGCAGTTTCAAGTTCATTGGCGCGGGCTTGGTGAAGTTTTGGCTGCGTTGTCGCGTCCGCGAGCGGCCGTGGCCCGGCCCCACCCGGCGACACACCATACAAAAGCGGTAATAAAAAAGTAACGGTGTCGGTGTGCCCGGGGCAGATGAGAAGATAAAGGAAAGCAAATAAAAAAAAAAAAAAAAACTTACGCAGTTGACCCAGACGGTACCAGCCTTGAGGCTGTTGCTAACACGGATGCTGGTGTTGAGGTCTTTGGTGTGAAGAGCGGCGGCGAGACCGTAGTTGGTGTCGTTGCCGAGAGCAATGGCCTCCTCCTCGGTGGAGAACTTGGAAATGCTGCAGACGGGTCCAAAGATTTCCTCTTTGACAATCTTCATGTCGGAGCGGACGTTGGAGAAGATGGTGGGCTGGATGAAGTAGCCCTTGTCGCCGTGGCGCTCACCACCAATCTCGACGGTGGCACCCTCGTCCTTGCCGGACTGGATGTAGCCCATGACTCGGTCAAACTGGAGCTTGCTGACCTGGGGGCCCTGGAAGGTCTTGGGGTCAAAGGGGTCGCCGACTGCGTTGGCGGCGGCGCGCTTCTTAAAGGCCTCGAGGAACTTGTCGTAGATGCCCTCCTGGACAAAGATGCGGGTGCCGGCGCAGCAAGTCTGGCCGTGGTTGTAGTAGGTGCCAAAGTTGACCCAGCTGATGGCGGACTCAATGTCGGCGTCGTTGAAGACAATGTTGGGCGACTTGCCGCCGAGCTCGAGGGTGACCTTCTTGAGGTTGGACGAGGCAGCGGCCTTGAGGATGGTGCGGCCGACAAGGGTGGAACCGGTGAAGGCGATCTTGTCGACGTCCATGTGGCTGGAGAGGGCAGCGCCGGCGACCTTGCCGAAGCCGGAGACAAGGTTGAAGACGCCAGGGGGGAAGCCGGCCTCCTTGATGTACTGGGCGAAGACGAGGGCGGAGAGAGGGGTCTGCTCGGCCGTCTTCATGACGATTGTGTTACCAGTGGCCAGGGCAGGGCCAATCTTCCAGGCAAACATGAGGAGAGGGAAGTTCCAGGGGATAATCTGACCGCAGACACCGAGCTGTGAATTTCAAAAAGAAAAGAAAATAGTCAGCTGTGCCTCAAGTTTAGGGGGGCTATTGTAGTTCATGTCCGGGTTTGAAGGAAAGCTCTTTTCCACTTACAGGCTCCTTCCTGACATAGTTGAACATTTCCGGGTCAATGTCAAGAGTCTTTCCCTCAATCTTGTCGGCCCAGCCAGCATAGTAGCGGATGCAGGCGACGACGCCAGCGACGTCGCCCTTGGCCAACATGGTGGATTTGCCATTGTCGAGGGACTCGACGGCAGCAAGGAGTTCAGCGTTTTTCTCAACAATGTCGGCGAGCTTGAACATGAGGGCACCGCGCTTCTGAGGGGTGACGGCCTTCCATGAGGTCTCAAAAGCCTTGCGGGCGGCGGCGACGGCGAGGTCAATGTCCTTTTCGGTACCTTCGCAGACGGAGGTAATGACCTCCTCGGTGGAGGGGTTGACAACCTCAAATCTTTGCTTGTCGACACCCTCAACCCACTCGTTGTTAATGAACCTGGAAAATTGTAGGTGTTAGTTTTGGGGAGCAGATGGTCGGTTCAGGGTGGTCGCGTGTAAGCCGCGGTAAACCGGGGGATCGGCCGCCGGAGGGTTGAGAAAACTTACAGGCCGATAGGCTGCTCGTAGTTGCCGGTGACGGGGGTAGAAAGCTGAACAGTCAAACCCATGATGGCGGATAGTTATGTTTTGGTATATTAGGTATAGGGTTGAGGGGGGAGGGTATTGGGTGAGAACAGAATGGGTGGAATATGTGGTTTGGTATAGAAAAGAGGAAGGATATTGAGGAGACACGACTCGGATGTGTGGGTAGTGGGCAAACCGGGCGCTTATATATGTAGATTGTTTCTGGGCATTTGTCACCCGGATGAATGAGAGAGAGGAGTGTCACTGGAGCGGGGGAGGCGTGTGTGAAGTTTACGCCGAGGACTGAGCAGCTCTTTGGGTGATTTGCTTTGATTTTAGCTTGTTCGTCTCTAGACTCGGTTCCGCGCGTGGGGAAGCTTCGAAGCCGGGACCCAGCTGGAACGCCTTTGTGTTGTGGATGTGGATGGGGAGACTGACAAGAGAGGGACGGCGAAGAGGGGCCGGAGGCTTCACTGGAGCGAGTGATGAGGCGAGACTATCCGAGAAGGGTGCCACTTTTGAATTTTGGTGTGTGTACCCAGTAGTTTACTAGTCAAGCAGTGTGTTGCCAGCTTGCCGCTAGGATTTATTTTATTTAATTTTTCGCCTCCTGCGCTGCCTGTTGTCTGAGGAGCTGCAATGTAGCTCTGTCGGCGCTGCAAAGTCCGGGGCGGGATAGGACGGAGGGGTAGGGCGCCGGAGGCGATTCCCCCGCAGTGGCAAAGCACAGCACGAAGGGGTAGCCATAGCGGTTCTGTTGTCCTCCGTTTGGTTGTCCTACTGGTGTTTCTCATCTGCCTGCCTGCATATGCATGCATGTATGTGTTTCACTTGGGCCAATTTATTTTTACCGTTTTTTCTTTCATGCTGTTGTCATACCTACGCGTAATTAAATGCCCTAGAATTTTCACGCTGAGCCGTCGTTACCGTAGCCCATGTTCCTCTTTTTGCTTTGGTTTTTTTTTGCCCCTCTCTGAGACCAGCCGCCATCTTACTCCGTACATAGGTACAGATTCATTTACCCGTGCTGAGACAACTGCGGGCAATTCGAGATGCTCCTACCGCAAGCTCCAACACCAACTTATTTAGTGGCTAACTACCCCAGGCTTGGTGCAAGAGCCAGCAACCTTGAGCTCCCTGGTGCCAACCCCCTTGCCCCCTTCTTCCCAAACTACCTCTACCCCGCTACGTAATAGCTTCCCCAAAAAAAATCCGCTAACACAAGCCCCTCCACCACACGCCGGACTGATGGGAACCAAATCGCAGTAGCCGTAGACCGTAGTAGTAAATAAATAATAATCAATTTATTTCAATCACTACTGGTTTTTTTCCTACTTTTTTTTGCGTTAATAGTTATCTTTTTCATTGTTTCCCGTTTGTCCCAATTGGTTTCCAGACGCGTTTCTCTGTTTGATGCTGTTTTATCCGCAGTTGTACGGAGTAGACAGATGGGGGCGCGTGGCCGCCACAAGAAAATGGCCATGATTAAATTGGGTTCTTATTTCTTCATGCTGCCAATAATACCCGTCGGAAAGACACCACTGAGGCCGTTGATAGCTGGCTTCGCTCTAGGCTTACTACAATATACCCGTACCCGTCAGTTCCTTAATTAAACGGCAACTTTATTTGCTCAACGACAAAACTGTAAATATCATACGGATCTTTACAGAAATCATCAATTAATTTATTGTTGACCACTAATGGCAAAATGGTGTGCTCCGCAAATAGACCAAACCATCATGTGTTGCCGCCTTATTACTCAGCCTGTGGCTCAGAAGCAAAACAGGATTATATAGCAGGATTATATGCCAGGATTATAGCAGGAGGATCAGTAATTAAAAATATTTTCTTAAAAAAAAAGCCCCCCTGGCGAGGTCACTATTTAAAGCACTCGGCACTCTCTATTATTTCCTTATTAGGTTGCAGGCAATGAAGAGGCTGTTCCCGCCTGTAGTCTGTCTGATCTACTTGAACTAACCCGCTGAAAGACAGCGTCTGGCAGACAAAGTGGGTCTCACAGTTTTGCACAATTAGATATCGAAACGTAGCTCCATTTTTCCTTGCATGGACCAGATAATAGATTTCATTGCAGTTGTCAACACTTGAAAAGTCCTGCGATAAACACACACAATATCGGGCTGCGATGAAGGATCTGACAACATCTCGAAATGACATTGCTGATTTTTCTTTGGCCATTTCTAAATTATGGGTTTACTTTACAGTTCATTAATTATGCAAGCTTCTGTTTTTATCTGCCGAACCAGCAGCGGTTGTCTTACTCTCACTCTCTCGGTTTTTTCCCACCACTTCTATACTTATACTGACTAGTTAATAACTGATGGTCTGTAAACGCCGAAAGAGGCAACATGCCGCCATCGGACTTAGGAATCTGCCAAAGAGTGGGAATCCTGCCTGTTTGTCAATGATTTCAATATTGCATAACTAGTTTTATTTTCTTTACTTTCTCTTGTTCAGCTTTTTCAATGTTGCTGTTTGCCTCTCCGGATCCCCGCCGTGGCAATTGTGATTCTAGATTTTGGTTAGATGGAATATATGTCTTCTGCCACCACAAACTACCCATGTTCCGGTCAACCGTTCATGACTCTTTCCTTTCTCTCTGTGTGCAAAGACTGTGGTTAAGCATCCTCTCCAACTATGCGACCTTAGAATGATCCCCGCTTCTCGCGATAAGGCTAGTGACTGAGCTGGCGTCATGGCATTGTTTCCTTCTGCAAATTCATTATAGTTATGCCGCCCGCTGCGGCGTTTCCTTGCGGCCGGTCCTCTACTCCGGCAATGGCGGCTTCAGAGCGGCACAGGACAGTTTCTGAATGTCCGCATCGAGCCGTTTGTTCTGTCTGGGAGTTATCCGCGTCGCCGGCCAGCTGAGCTACTGTTGCGACGAGATGTGAGCCTTTTTTTCGAAAGGGGGGGGTACAGGTGAAAAAAAATTATCACGCCTCCTCCATTCGCCCATGCGTTAATTCACCCATGTTTATACAAAAGCCCATAGCATCTCTCGGTTCAACGGGTTCATCATGCTTATTAGTTAGTATCCCCGGTTAACAGCCCACTTTTCAACCTTCCCAATGGCCCCAATTCCGAAATCCTCCTTGCAGCAGTCTATCGATACTTGGTCTGCTCGGCAAACATGGTAGCTACCCAAGTTGCTGCACGCCCTACAAACACCGAGTAACCTCTAGCTACAAGTAGGTTGTTCCAGCCGCTGTGATCTGGTTCCATGTTCCGACCCCAGCTCCGTTTCGTGCAACTACAGATGGCGATCCCCCCTGTTGTTCCGATTCCAATCATCTCTCATTTTCTTTCCGCTTTTGATCCAGCGCCTGGTGCCATCACAGCCACCTAGGCGGCGCACAGCGCCGCCACGACCCTACGCCTACTGGGGCCTTGTCGACCATCTTCTACGTGTTGCCAGAGGAACAGGAACCCTCCCCTCCTTCAATGGGTTTTGCCCCTCGGCCGTGACGTCCTAGGTCTGTAACAGGATTGGTTTAGCTAGTAGCTAGTGTATTTTACGGTTCGGAGTGCGATGCATTCTGTACCTGACGGCGTGGCGCCTGTGGGGCGACGTGACTGTGAGAGAAACTGCCCGACTCCTGCAGGTTGCAGATTTGGGTATGTCAAAGCGCCGTAAAGTAACTGTAGATGCAGAGGAGAGAAGATCCATTATTACTTGGGGTTTGAGGATTGGATCTACTCCGTTTTCTATTCCGATATATCGACACGGCACCAAAGTGTAAATACGTCAGCGCAGCTCCACGACCCTTGACCGACGTAATGCCTAGGTAGTTAGTTAAAACTTTAACCACATGAATCGACCGCCACAGCCAAACGTAAAAGCTAGCAACAAATAGATGGTGTTGCGAAGTTTTATTTTCAGCATTTCTTACTACAAAGAAAATTAAACTCAACCAAATAAATCCGCTGTCATTCAAGGCATCGTTTTCCCACGTCTAGGTTATACTGTAGGGTAGCCTTCCCACCTGCGTTGGACTATCGATTTCACTAGTGCGGGCAGCTCCGCCGAGACAGCTATCCATCTCCAGCTACGTCAGCCTCCTGGCAGCTCCATTACGCCCTGCATCCCCAAAACCAACCAGCCAAGCAAGCCTGCATCTCGAATTGTCGATACAGAGATGCCGTATCGAATTCATATCTGCTTGAGTGTTTGAGTAGTGCTCGTTCCCAACAGGGCAAACCCGAGCACACTCCCCTAATCCCTCCACAACACTACCACCACTTCCCACCATGGCTCCCGAGGGCCCTAGCAACATTCGCGTCTTCGTGCACTGGCGTGACCAGACTGTCTTCGCTGGCGAGGACATCAAGTGCACCATTACCTTTAAAAATGTCGCCCGGGAGTCGGACAACGGAAGGGGACCCCAATCACACAATACAGGCTCACAGCAACGGCGAAATAACTCAGACAGGCAGAGGTTGCTGTCCAGTCTCGCCTCGCCGCTCGGAGGCAGTCGCAGCAGTAGAGGCAGCGCCTCCATCACCTCGCCGCCCCCTGCCAGCAATGGAAGAGGCCATCGAAGGTCTGCGCTGTCACTGAGCATACCGCCGTCGACACCTACCAATTCTCGATCGGCCGCTGTCCAGTGGCCTTCATCTGGAGGCTCCTTTTCCGAATCTCGGCCCGGCCACGCTCACAAGCGCTCCTTGTCCATTGTATCCATTGGCTCAGCCAGTACAATAGATGATCATAATCAAAGAGGGGAGGCGGCAGGAAGACCCCTTGTACCACAACGTGGACACAATCGAGCCTCTAGCCTGCAAATACTATCCCGGGGCGGCTCCCCGGCGGGACCTCAAACCTGTGAGTTGTTGCTTGGATGGATTTGTTTGCTACTACAAACTGACAGAGCTAGCGCCTTTTGCTTCCCGGAATATGACATCACCTCTTTATACTGCTTCCTTCCCCCCCGATAGATATAACCAGCTAGGTCGCTCGTCGGCGCCGTCCACGCCTGGCATAGGACGGAGAAGATCCCCAAGAACATCACCGAACCCCATGCCTGACTTTCGCTTCCCAGCTGGACCGCCAGCGGAACATCCACAGGAAGACGACGATGCCACCAATGCACCGAATCTAGCGCTTCGACTTAAAGACTCCGAGAAGCCGCTCACACCTGCCGCCCGAATCCTATCAAGTAACAGCATGGCAAGTGGGACACCACGGAGCAGCGGCGAGTTTTATGCCATGAGCAATCACTCTTCTGAAACTCTTGCTTCTGAGTATCATCCTGGCCGAAGCAACGGACGGCCACCACATCTGCGAAAGAGCTCCGGCTTGCCCCCCTCGCAAAGTGCGACACCGGAATCCATCATGATGGGCTACGCTCAAGTACAGGGCTCATTTTTGCTGGACGGCTCATTAATTAGCTTGAATCAATTTGACGAAGTCAAGAAAAAGGGTGTTGTGGGCGGACGTGGTGGCGGAGTCGTTGGTCTGGATCAAAGTAGGAGAGAGAGCGGCCTTCTGCGATCGTTTGGATGGAGCGCCATTAGCAACTCGCTCGGTGACTTTCTAGGCGGTAATGAGTTGAGCACAATGAAGGAGATGCGCGGTGTTGCAAATTCCAAAGCGGTGCCCCTGCTCAGCACCCCACAGTCAATTCTGTTTGTCGACCTGCAACTTGCGCCCGGTGAAAGCCGCTCTTTTGAATATACTCTTCGCCTCCCCAGAGGGCTGCCACCAACCCACAAAGGGAAAGTGCTCAAAATATCATACAGCTTGGTCATCGGAACCCAGAGAGCAGGCGGTTCCAGAGAGCAGCAGGTTCGCTCTGTCGAAATACCGTTTCGCGTGCTTGGCAGCGTAAACAGCTACGGTGAAATTCTCGGCCACGACCTAATGACACCGTACATACTACTGAAAGATGAAGCAATCGTCAAGGCCGTCGGCAAGCGCGCCAAGAATGCGAGCAAGGGCCGCATACAGCCAGACAACAAGGGAACCATGAGCGACTTCCTAGCTTATGTCGATGAGCTGGTCGCGCAGCGGCAAGACGACAAACCCGGCACGTTATTGTCCCCAACGGATGGCTACGACTCACGACGACCGTCAGCTTTTGACGAAGTGACCTCGACAAAGGAGGCCATTAACCTTGCCATTATGCGAAGTAATTTGGCCAGCGAAGGCCAGAGCCAGAATCGGTTCGAAATCGCGCGAAACGGCAAGCGTGTGGGTGCAGTGATGCTGCCCCGGCCAGCCTACAGGCTTGGAGAGGTCGTGACCATGGTCATTGACTTTACCGAAGCCGACGTGCCCTGCTACGCCGTCCACGCGACACTCGAGACGTCAGAAAAGATTGATGCCTCCTTGGCTGTACGTTCTGACTCGAGTATTCAGCGCGTCACGCGCAAAGTCTACGTCGGATCGTCCGAGACGACCATGTACGCGCGCCGCATCGTCTTTACACCCACCATACCAATCTCTGCAACGCCTGAATTTGTGACTAGTGGCGTCAGCTTTGAGTGGAAGATTCGCGTCGAGTTTGTCGTCCCGGCCAAAAGCGGCGAAGAAGGAGGTGGCGGCGAAAGCAATAACAGCAGCACCACGCCATTGGCAACAGCAGCAGCAATGGGATCGACTTTACTGGAGCAAATATCGCAAGATGAAAAGGGCGGCCTTGTGCTCGTGGCTGTGGAAAACCTGGCTTGTGAGAGCTTTGAAGTGTCTGTCCCGCTCAAGGTGTATGGCGCGGTAGGCACGGGTCTAGAACGGCTGGAGCGCGATGAGTCGTTGGAAGGTGGGCTGCCGGTGTAAAATGTGTCTGGGAATACTCGGAAATCTTTCCCTGTCTGTTTTCTTGCTCTTGATCGAAGGGCATTCATTGGATATATACAACTGATTTTGTTGAAGGAGTATCTTTTTATATTTTTCTCTTATTTATTTAATCGGGGTTTTCTAGCGAATCTGGGCCCTTGCGGAAATAATAGAATTCGTCAATTAGCAGAAAAAAATCACGGTCTTATTTAGAAAATGAAACTGGCATACAGAAATGGCCTGTAACTAAATCAGTGCTACTGGTATCCTTCACCGACTACGGTACTTGGTACGAGACACCATCTCGTAGGAGAGATAATCACAAATTAAAATTAGTAGAAACTATCTAACACCTGCAGCTGTGGCAGTCAAGTAAATGAAACCGCAAGTTCAGTCCATACGAAGTTGTCCATGTGCGTCGATGCTCCATTATTCGTATACTGTGGCACCGTAAGGAAGAGACTGCTTGTATTCGCGATATGCGACAGTTAGGTACCGTCTAGTTATAGGAATCATAGCTGGTGCCTCGAATGGTCGTCGGAGTCAGCTCTATATATCCGCGTATTCGGCCCATGCCCTCGTATCTCTACTGGTCATGGCATAGTGCCATCCCCCATTAATAATCAGCCAGTCTCGGGTTTGGGGGGTTAATTCTATATACCATGCAGAAAAGTAGTTGGCGAAGCTTTTGCCTTGTCCGGATTAATATTTCATGAGGCCTCAGTTATTTGACAGATTGGCTCGCCCTCCAAAGTTCGAGGACCATTGATCAGGCAGCCAGTCTCGCGACTGCCCTTCGACTATGGCTGAAAGCGGAACCCTCTGAATAGAAGGGATAATCCGATAGCGTCTTCAATCAACATGGCAATAAATATCACTCAGCCCGCTGCATGAGAAAACCCCGTAGTATTTGCAGGGATCTTCAAGGCCATACGGCCATGGGCAAATACGATTCGGGAGAGCCAGACCCCTGTTCCCAGTCGTTAGAGTTGTTATCGGCAACTTTCCTACTTTATTGGATTTGTTTTTGGTAGGGTTAACTATAACGAAACCTATTTTAAAATTCGGCATAGTGAAATGATCCCGTTGTATTCGTTTAAATTTGTTTCTCGATTGGCTATTGGAAGTAAGGCCGGAAATCTGTCCCGATGATAGAAAGTTCTCCATTATTCTTGAATCAAATGCCTGCTCATATAATGAAATGCAAACCACTTGCATCCCATAATACCAACTAAGTAAAATAGCGGCTCTTCGGCCCATGATTGCTTTAAAAAAAAAGAACAGCCCCTTGCCCGCCAGAAACCCAAAGTAAGCAATTAGAAGAACAATCGCACTTCATTGTACCCCATAATCCCCATTTAAACCCATGCTAACCATCCAATTTTTGATAAATTAAGCAATGACCAACCGTGGCCAGACGTCCATAGCATCCAACATACACCTTCTAGGTCCCTGACACGTACTTGTCTGCATATGCCTCTAGTATATTGTATGTTGAAGGGCCGTTGTATCTGCCTGAACATGCCTCTAGTATCTACAATTCGACGGGCCTTCGATGGGCCTTTGACAATGTACTTGCCTGCATATATCTCTAGTATATTATATGTTAAAGAGCCCTTATACCTATCTACACATGCCTCTAGTATACTATAATTTAACAAACCTTCAACGGGCCTTTAACACATACTTGTCTGCATATGCCTCTAGTATACTGTAAGTCAATGGGCCTTTAACGGGCCTTTAACGGGCCTTTAACGGGCCTTTAACGGGCCTTCGACAGGCCTTCGACACGTACTTGTCTGCATATGCCTCTAGTATATGATATATTAAAGGGCCCTTATACCTATCTGCACATGCCTCTGGTATATTGTAACTCGACAGGCCTTTAATGAGCCTTTGATATGTACTTGTCTACATAGGCCTCCAGTATATTGTAATTCGACGGGCCTTCGACGGGCTTTCGACAACGTACTTGCCTGTATATACCAGTGGGCAAGAAGCAAAGCTGTCCCTAGCGTGACCAGGCGGACCTGCAAAGGCAGCAAGATCAGCAAGAGTAGGAGGTGCGTGAAGACTCAACATACCAAAAGGGCCTAGACGAGCTGGAGGTGACGGTGGACGAAGGGCTGGCGGTGTAGGAGGTTGCGTTTGGCTGAGGCTTGAATTTAGTTGTATAATTGCATCTCTTTCTTCTTGGGTTGTCATTGACCAATCCTGCTCTGTTGGCAAGCCCTCATACTTCAGCATGTTCGCTGCGGTCACGTAGTGATCTTGCGATTATTGCCCTCTGAATTCAAGATTAATAATAGCGAGGCAGTCAATTATTAGGCTGCCAATGGGCTCTTGGGAAGAGTGCCCTTTGGTTGCAGACTCACCATGCGTCAATAAAGTGAGTTGCAAGGGCCGGGTTTGTTTGATCAAGGAGAGCTTACAGAGACTCGCTGGCAGTCTCGCCATGTGTCAGGCGGAAGCGAGAGTAAAGCAAACGGCAAAGCATCTAGCGTGCTGAATCCTTCCATAGAGTTTGAGCAGTGCATCTCACAGCTAACTTCAGATTATTCCCACTTTTGTATTTGCTTAAAGCATTTGTCAGGGACCTAGAAGGTATACATTGGATGCTAGGGATATCTGGCCACGGCTGGTTATTACTTGATCTTTTTGTTGTCTCTGTGGCCGAGTGGTTACCTAGCACCCTCGCCCTTACAGCCTTATAGTATGTTTTATTAAAAGTTAAGAGAATTAAGAGAATTAAGAGAATTAAGAGAATTAAGAAAATTAAAAGAATTACGATTTTTATACTAGACAGTGCTGGCTGGCTTTTATAGGGTAATAGATAAACCACTTAAGTATATAAATTCTATTATAAACTTAAAAAAAATATAGTCAGCCTAGAATTATCTTTTAATGTTGCAAGCTTCTATTCTTCTATGTACACGGTGCCACTTACCTATGGTCAGTTTATGTCTTGATTATGTTGGTCGCCTTGGTGTATCCTGGTCCCGAAAACCATCATTCAATTTTGGGAGCCTAACCGGTAGTCATGGTCGCAAAAACATGGGGAAAGTGGTCTGAAAGACATACAACTTTAGCTTCGCGTCGCCATTGCGAGTCTGAACTGCTGTAGGCTGGAATAGCAAGGTGCTGTTGAGTCACCGGACTCTCTATTGAGAGACGGACTTCCGTGAAGGAGACAGTGAGATGGAGCCAACAAGCTTCTTCGTTGTAAAAGCACGACGGAACTTGTGTACCCAGAAATTCTTGATTACTGAACGAGCAAGTTTAAAGCCCATGGTTTCACGCAGCTCCGAATGAATTTGTAATATCGTTGGCTAGACCCACGTTTTGTTCCTCTCTTTCCCCACGAGATATTTGTTCATCCTCTTCACAAAAACATTGGAAATACTCGGTATTTTCCAAATGCGGCAAGTACCATATTGTGGATAGCTAGCCGCTCAAGGATTCCCTTTGTTGGCAAGCTTGCAGAAGCCTCAGCGCACATGCGGCTGAGCGATCATCTCCGGCAAGGCTGCCAAGAAAAAGGACGGAAAGGAAAAAATCCGCTGAAATAGTAGCGGAAGCATCTGACTACTATTAGTATTTTCGGAGTAGGCTTAGGCTTGAGCCGGTAGCTTCAGCGGTTGATCATGGCCACAGCACGGAACGGCCCGCGATGGTGATGGTCGGTCAGAGCTACCAACTAGGAAGAGCAAGCCCAGGAAGAGTGGCATATATAAGAGCTTTGGTATTACCCTCTTTAGTCACCGAATTTGGAGAGTTTTTGATTTCAAATTGCCGTGGAGTAATAGAATCCGTAATGTGGAAAGTTTCTCTGTTGGTTGGCTTCTGTGCCTCGCCAGCCGTCGCCGCAGCCGGGGCAACACATTCGACACTGCTGTACTGGCAGTTTTTCCCTGCCTGGAATGACATGCTGAAGGGGTATTTAGAATGTGATTGCCAGGTCAACATCACCAACTATCGAAACGCCAGCTTCGAAGACAGTCACGTTAGCTATGCCGTGCTCAACTGCTTACTAGAGCAGTTCCCCGAGCTCCGCAAGGTGTGTGATCCCTCTTTTGGACTCTCCTGCAACTCAAAACAATAACCATCACAAAATCAATTTTTAACCGGAGTAGAAATAGGCGGAGTTAGGTGCTGCAGCTGTGGTTCTCGGTCGCACCCCAACAGTTCTGCAAATGATGAGTCCTTCACCGGCCGAGACCGCCATGGTCGCCATCCGCCGCCCGTTCCTCGCTCTGCTGCTCAGCGTAGCTTCACCCGCGACAGTCTTTTCTCCCGTCGAGAGTTACTATGACGGCGTCGAAGGACTGGAAAAGCCACTTACAGCAGGAGTCCGCAACATCTTCCCCTACACGGCGGCTAGACTGCTCGGCAGTGGAGGTGGACGCAGTTACGCATCGGGCCTCTTGTCGGCCATGCAGTATGTCGCGGCCATGGCGGCGGTCGCCAACAGCGCATACCTCACGTATCAGTTGTGCATGTGGACAGTGTGCTCCTTTTCACCAATGACTGTGTTTCTGCCCGCGCTGTAGCATGCTGTCGTGGTCGTATTGCATCTAGGCGGTTGGATTGCGCTGCGGTTGAGCGTGCAGAGAGCCACGGCGGTCGAAGCAAGAGGAGGAGTGACGAAACCACAGCAGTGGCAGGGAATAGGAACAGACTCTTGGAGCCAAATGAGGGATAATCTGGACAACGAAACCACACCCTCTGCGTTTGCAGCGAAGTTGCCAATGGAAAGGCGACCCGCTGGCCCTGCACCATTCTTTTCTGCTGTAACCGCAGCGTTGTTTGCTGGTGTCCCTGTTCATGTAGGCAAAGCTGCCCTTGTAGTTATTTTACTACTCCTTTTCCATTCTCCTTCTCCCACATCTCAGAGTTGGCACCTCGAGCGCATATCTTCTAACACCATGCAGGTTCTGCTCGGCACCTTGGTGCTATCGAGCCTCACCTTCATCAGCGCTTTCGACTCCATCTCTGTCGTAGCGTTTTATGCGCTGAGTACAATAGCCAGTAAAGCCATCGTCGTTTTTGAGTGTGTAGGTATTCAGGCCGTGGCAAGCAACGGTTTGGACACAACGACCGTGGGAGAGCTGATGGATGGTTACTCAGTTCTCTGAGTACGAATTTGGGGCGATTGCGGCCGGTAAAGTAATATTTTACCTATTATTTAAATTTAAATTTATCCTAATTTTCTTGCTCTACCCCGTACGCGAAGCGTGATTCAAGGAAAACGACAACAAATGCTTGCTGACAAGTCTATTCGCCACCGCGAAAGCAGAGACAGAAAGCAGAGCGTGTTTGGATTAACAAAGGCACGCACAGGAGCGCAGTCTCGGCAGTATGTGTGTCCCGTCAAAGCTACAAAAAGTAGACTCCCAGAAATTGAAGATGAAACGGTAAGTGCGGTGGAGGAAATCACAAGGCACAAGATGACTGTCAGCTGGAGAGATGGTTTCTTGTGATTACAAGCATGGGCAGAAGAAGTCGTAATACATGTAGCGATGTTTTTGAAGCTGGTCCAATACGTCTACTGGTTCCATCGAATTCAGACTGGCAACATGATTCAAGATTGAAAATTGGCCTTGATTGTTCTTCATCGTCCATTGCAGCACCCGTATTTTAAGTAGTAATTCCCCATTTCCATCCCATGATACCCCATCCAAAAACCATTATCCAATCCAAAGGCAGTAAAAAAAAAAAGCAGCATGACCTAACGCCGTTTCCCATGGTATCATTGTAGCAGCGGCGGGAGACTCCAGTCTCCCTTTTCAGACCGCTACCACACTAGTTAAAAAGTGCAAGAATATTCCCATACCAATATAGAAAAAGAAAAAGAAAAGCAAAAGCAAAAGCAAAAGAACTCCGTAGAAACACCCCTCCCTTGTCGCCGAATTCAATGCTTGGACGGAGCATGTTCATGGGGTACAAATTAATACAGGAAGAAATTAAATGACAAGTAGATACAAAGAGAAAGAAGGAAGAAAAGGGGAAGAATCATGGTGAAGATGACGTGTTGGAGCAGCTGTCGGCACTGCCGCGGCGCTCCTCAGTTGTTGTTTCAGGCTCTCGGTCCTTGGACGGAGTCGTCAGTCGTAGCTTCTCGTCTAACAAGGTAACAAGGCGTTCAGAATATTGATCCAAGAGGCCGCTTAGAACCGTCTCGTTCATGGCCTTGCTGCGAATAGCGCGATCGCCAAGGGCTGCAGCCGTAAGACGAAGTTCTTGGTCCAGCTCTGCCAAGCTTTCTGCTGTAATGGGTTCTGCAGAGGACAACTTGCGTCTGTAGGCACGCAACGTGCGGCATGCCTGTTCCGTTGCTGTGTTCAATGTGTTTTGCGCGCGCAGGTTCGTTGCCGACGACTTTTTTCGCGCTGTCGCACTCAGGGCTGGAAGTGACGGTCGGCGACTTATGCTGCGCCCTTTTGGACTAGGCGGTGGACTTGTGGCTCGGCTCACAGATGGCCGTCGCCTGGACGGTGTGTCCTCGATAATGGTGCTGCTTGTTTGACCATGATTCAGCGTTCCAGTTGGTGTTCTCATGTTGACTGTGCCTGCGTTCAAATTGAGACGTGAGCTTCGTCGGGGCAGTGTGCGTGGAGGGGACCGCTGCCTGCCATTGATGTAGTTGGTTGGCCGCTGGAATTCGGCAAGCTCCGCCTTGGACAAGACCTTTCTCAGGGTTGGGCGGCCAGATATAGTGATGTCTTTCGCGGGTGAAGGATCCCGGCTCATGGATCTGGGCGAGGATTCTGTAAAATCCAGTAGCCAAATCATGATTGTGCCATCCGAGCCGGCGCTGACCACCTTTTTTGAGCCATCGTCATCTTCAACGATACAGACGCCATTGATGGCTTCGGTATGACCCCATTCACGGTCAAGGAATGCCCCAGAGCGAGCATCATAGAGTCTTATGGATTTGTCGGTATTGGAGGTGCCGATGATGAGATCGAGGTCACGAGGCGACCAGTTGCCGAGAGTCAGGCCCTCCAAAACAGCAGATTCAACACCACCCTCATCCGTGCACTTGAAGCAAGACACCTGCCTTCCTGTAAAAAGATCAAACTGGAAAACAGATCGGTCCAATAATGAGATGTAGATACTACGGCGATCTGGTCCCATTAGTAAGCTGGTAGGCGATGCCTTGAGAGAAATAACTTTTGAAGGAATGGCTGCAACGACATCTGGTTCACCATCGCGGGTAACCAGGTCATGGATTTGTAGAGATCGGTCTAGGGAGCATGTGATGACCTTGTCATCTGACGGCAGCAAAACCTGAACAACTCTCGCATTGAATTCAAGCGTCTGGAAGTGTTCAATTTGCCCGCTTGATAGTTGATGGAAAAGCTGCACGGTTCTATCTCGTCCACAGCTCGCGATTATGAATTTATTGGGGGTTTCGCACACACTGATGCCGACGCAGTGCATAGAGTGGGCCTTCGTGTCAAGTAGGAGCTCTTTCGTATCGACGTCAAAGATTTTCAGTATACCTAAGCGGTCTCCGGTAATGAGTTGCTTGCCGTTGCGCAATGTTTCAACGCAACTGACTTGGTTGCTGAGGCCCATTTCTGAGTCAATCTCAACAATGTCGATGGGTACATCGACAGACAGTTTCTGCCGCCCTTCTGTGTCCCAGTACGTTACATTTCCAGAGCCTGACCAAGTGATGAAGGATGCGTCTGGTTTGTTTGGGCGTCGGAGAGGGTGAACGCCATTGATGGATTCCCCGTGTCCAGGGATTGGAATGTGGGCAATGGAATCCTGGGTCTGCCCAGGCAGATGATCCTGGGACCAGATGTCAATGGACTGCTTAGAGTCGATTGTGACGAGGTTGTCATTCAGGAAACCAAGAGCAAGCACACCAGTTGGTGCGGCCGCCGTGGATAAGATGCAGTTTTCGCTTGCGCCATCCATAACAGCGGGTACATCCAAGGTGGCGAAGTAGCCGTCCTTGCCTCCAATATAGGCAACATCATTTCGTATGGTTATCGTCGTGATGGAGAAGTCTAGCGTTACTACTTTGACAAGTTTCATCTGCCTGTCATCGTCATCCAGGATGCAGACGTCGCCAGCTTCGGTACAGACCACCAATCGATTCTTGTCAACAGCTGCACAGGTAAATGTGGCATCAAGAAGGTTACCAAGGAGAACATTGCGTCCAGGCAATGTCTTTTGTGAAGAAGTAGGGGTTGAGGGAGCAGAGTCGGTAAAGGAGCGATTTTTGGTCGGTGACGAAGATCCGTCCTCAATCCTCCAAATTTTAACATGGCGGACGCCGAGCGTGATGAGATTATTTCCCATCCATGCCATGTGCCGAATATACGAGGTACAACGGTTTTGTTGAAATAATCTTGTTTGGCCAGTGCGCGGCTCAACCCGCCAGATGTAGAGGAAGCCGTCATTGGCTGCGCCGAGGGAGGCAAGGTATCGAGAATCTGCTGACCAAGCCACAGCGTTGACGCCGAATGTGTGCTCGCTTATGGAGACTAGTGGAACATCGGAAGAGGCTTCCAAGAGACTAAAGATCAAGACCCGAGGGGCATAACCAGTCTCCCCCACGGCAAGGAACCTGCCATCTCGACTGAGAGCCACACAAGTGGCAGCCTTGATTCTCTCTCGGCTTGTCCAGGTCTTGGAGGTTGGCGAGTCTGACCAGTCAAACTGTCCATAGATGGAGTCTCGTTGTGTTGGGGCTCTATTGCGGCTGTCATTCGCTTTGGGTGTATTTGTCGTCGGTGTGTTGGAAGAATTTTGTGTGGTAGTCTGGGCCGTGTAGACGGGCACGGCAGAGGGGCGGGCTCGGTAGAAGCGTTGGCTGTAGTTTTCGTTTTCGACATTGACAACGACAACGGCACCACCGGCAACATAAGCAAAGGAAGAATTGACAGTGTCGAAGCCAGTTTGCGAGCGACATGTGGTGCCCACGACTCTCCTTAAGGAGAGCCAGGACTCTTGCTGGCGGCCGCGCATGGGGGATCTAGAGGGCCGTCCAAGATAGGGCGAGTTAGACGGGGTCAGCTTCAACCGACTGTTGGATGGCGTAACAGCGGCCATTTTGTAGCCATTGACTCGGAAGGAGAAAGGCCAAAAAAAAAATCGAGACAAAAATAAGCAAGGGTCGTTTTGGAGACGGGTTGTGTGGATCGAGGTGGGCAACGGATGTATCTGCGGCAACAAATAAAAGGGTTGAGAAGACGATGGCTAACGGTAATGTGGCGATGAAAAAAAAGGGTCGTGTGTAAGTCAATGTCTAGGTGGAAGCGGTGTCATGCGTGTACGGGACAATTAAAGAGCTGAGACGGCCATTAGAATGTCTTTGGTTGCTCCTGTTTCCTCCTGGGAGGACGGAGAGGGCGACTTACAGAGTTTGATGATGGCTGATGGAAATGAGAGGAAAACACCCAGTTAAAAAGGAGAGTAGTTGGAAAAAGAGGTGAAAAGAGCGGCAGGTGCGTCGGAATCAGCCTTGGATCGAGTATTGAAGCACCAAATTTGTTGTGTTGATGGATGGCGGTGGTGGTGTTGGTGGTGTGCTGCTTGGAGGACTAATGGAGAATCTGCTGGTGGTGGCCGAGCTGGAGCTGGCGGTGCAAGCAAACTTGGGGAGCCTGTTACCGTCTCCTGCACCACTTGGGCGGCACCCCCAAAAAATTATAGCGGTGATGGGGAGCTTGAAGAGCTCATGTGGGGGGCAGGTTGGCAGCGACCCACTGACACCATGATGGCTGCTTACGCTAAAACCCCAAATGTTTCCTCGTCCAGAGCTCTTGGGACGGACGCGACCACTGTAGAGTCCAATAACCGCGTTTTCGTGGGGCTTAGCGCTACACCAGCCATGGGTAGCGTCACCACTCTTCTGGCTTGTGACCGGCCTTTTAAGTGGTTGCCCCCTCGAGTTACCCGGTCGCCGCCCCGCTCCAGGCCAGGTCCCTGTTGTTGCTGGGCATCCACATCAACATCCACAGAGCTCAGTCCTCTGTTATCTGTATACTGAGCACAAGCTTAATAATAAACTGACTGTGAGCGCACACGACATCCGTATTCGAACGCGGCTCCATCATCTCGCAGATATGGCTTTACGCTTTGTTCAATACTTTTGGTGCGGTGCCACCCACATATCCAAACGTACTCGTCTCTTCGTGATACTGTGCGCCACGTCTACTCCCCCGGCTCCCGACAGACTATTATTGGTATAATTATCCAGACCCTCACCCGTAGTTTAATGACACTCACCAGGGCCCCTGGCAGCGAATGCGATCCGATTCGGTACTTCACAGCAATGACCACCGCTAGTGTAGTAGTAATAGTAGTAATGACAAGGCTCATAATGAAGATTCGCACGGCAACCAAACGCTAAAATACTGCCTTGCTTCGGACTGTCACATCACTGATATCAAACCTAGTGCATAATTCTCTCGGCAGTGTTTCCGTTGCCTGTGGGCATGGGGCAAAATGATGCGCCACCGAATGAGCTTGCAATTTACATCCTGGTCCAAGCCCAGACTATGTTCGCGAACCCCTACCACAATGCAAACTTTTGCTTCCAACTTGGTCTCCCTATGGGTAATTGGCTCAGGAATCTGCCTTCGTACATTAACATTGTTCAGAGTATCCCGTACCTTGCTCAAAAAATGTAATTGTGGCTGATAAAAAGTTTTTCTGGGCTCGGTAATAATCCCAATCTCGATTACATGGTATTGTAAATAGTTCCATGCTTTATGGTGTCCGACGTCACGACTGTCACTGGGTGTTAAACAAGTGCCTGGGACCAAAGGGCGAGCACAGATGGTAGCGTACACAAGCAAATAATTATGGATTGCTTGAATAACCTCAATCGGTCGTCCGCAACACAGAATTACACCAAAGCAGCCTCGCGATATTGAACGCCAGTTTCCGCATTCATTTTCGCAACATCACGAAACAAAGAAGAGAATAATACTAACGAAATTCAAAGCAACCCAAAGTAACCAAGCAGCATTTAGGCACATATGGCCAATGTTGGGTTTAAAATTGTCCAATGCCAACTCGTACACCCGAGAAACATATGTAGATTTAAGCATATGCAATATCTATGCCAAGTGTCAGATTGAGGTAGACCAGATATTAGTAGAAAATATCTGCCCAAGTCGCAACAAAATGCTGCAGCCTTTGGTCTCGTCTGCTGCGTTCCACACATCGGCGAAACAGGATCCATAATCTTTTGCCAATACAGCGCAAAATAACAATATGACTTGACTTGGAAAATAAAAAACTAAGCAGCGGCTATAAGCTCATTTTTTGACCATTCTCTTTACTGAAACGTATAGAAATACATCTGTGCTGGGATGGATAAAGGTGCATTCGTCGACATTTTGGTAGAAGCGAATCAAGTTTGATGAAATACTCATTAATCATTAATACAGCCCTTGGTAGGCTTTCATCTAATATATACACGGTACAATGTACAACCTGATTGGATAATGCGCAAGCAAAAAATCAAAGCAAACTTGAAAAAAAAAGGAAAAAAAAAAGAAAGGGAACGGAAAAATAGAAACAAAAAGCTCGCCATCCGTCACCAGTCAATAATCATCATGAATTGCTAAAACGCCCGTAATTGGAAACAGAGGTACCCTAGCAACAGATTCCTCTCAAAGAAATGAGGAATAGGGAAGAAAAACATCACCAACGAGAAATCAATCTCGACAAGGAAAATCCTCTCATCGACTGTCCTTCCACATCCTCCAGAGACTGCCAGGACTGTTTGCGCGACCACCGCCGCTGACGATTCACTGGCGGTGCATCTGCATTGGGAGACCAAGGGACGTCTCCCCGGCTGGCAGCCCATCCCGCAACAGTGCTATTCTTCATGTAGTTGATGTTATTCGGCGACATGCCCGCATTCACGTCGTGGTGAGGGGAGGCAGTAGTCGTACAGTTGTTGGCATCGCCAATGTCGCAGAGTCGCTGGAGTCTGCGAGCCCGTGTCTCCGTGAGGGGACTTGGTGACGGGGTTTCCATACTGCCACTGCTGCTGTTGCTCGTTGTGGAGGAGACGGATGTGTGGCGCGTGTCGATGCCGCCGCCCAGGGACGACGTGGGCGAGGTATTGCTGCTGCCATCACCCCAATTGACCATGCTGTTGCCACTATGGGCGGAGGATAAACTGCTGCAGGAAGTTGTCAAGAGGATTGGTGGTGGTGCAGCTGCAGCAGATGGGAGGTCCGTGGTGTGAAGCTGCGCAAGCCACCGTTTTGTCTGAGCGAGATCCAGATCTGTCGGTGCCATGTTTTCTATATATGTCTTTCTATTTATTTCTGCTCTGCTCGCGAGGATGCTTTCAAAAAAATGAGCAAAGTAGAACCTGGCGGAGCGAAAAGACGAAGTAGAAGCAGTAACGTGATGATGCTCGACACCGCCCTTGATTGAATAGTATACTGGAGTGGGTGAGAAGGAGGTGAACATGGGCGGAATGCAACAGACTGGGAATGGAAACAAGGGGCTTTAGTATACCAAGCACCTTCCCCGGGTTTTCGGAGGACACGATAAGCTTTGCCCACTGTTGGCCCCTTCCCCTCGTTTCGACGGGAAAGTGTCGTGTTAGGAAATTTTAAGGTTCGAGCCTGTGTGTTGGTCTAGCCCAAGTACACTTGATGAACTGCTTCGGCAACTCTCTTTTTGGAGAGAAACCGCACTTGGTGCTAACCAATTTGTGAGGGCATATGCCGAGAGGGGTAGAAAAGGTTTCAGGCCTACTTTGGAATAGCCACAGCCCTCGAGCAGAAGAAGAATGAGTATCTGAACAAATTACGATAGATTAGGCGATGGGCTACGGAAAGGATTCTGACAAAGTACTGATGATTGTATATTCATTCTACCCAGAAAATCTATTTTTTATGCAGTTTTATAATACTTTTTATTTTTATTCATACGGCGTCCCCTTGTCATGACGTTTCGACCGCGACCGCCGATTCTCCAGCCGTAAGGCCCTTTCGGATAGCCAAAACGCTGTCGACAATGACTGCATCGATACCCTGTTTGACTTGGCGCTAATTCAGAAGAAGTTAGTTGAGCGGTAATTATTCAAGAGGGAATGATCCCGAAAAGCGCGACGAAGAAGACACGAACCTGGACCATGATGGAGTCATTATTTAGAGAACCGTAGCTTACACACACCAATCCATTTTCCTTCACTACCCTGACGAGGCGGGGACTGTTGATGAGCGGTTCCGCCGCGGATACAATGCCCAGCAAATTCCAATGGCTCGCAAACCGAATAGCTTCTTGCAGCGACGACGCGCGAATGTCGGAGACGGGGCTGCACCCTGCGTCTGTGAGAAACAGGATTGGGATTGAGGGCTGCTTGTAGCTAAGACCCAGGCAAATGTCCGGGTTAAACGAGCTAAAGATTATATGTCGCTCCCCAGCCAGGTCATACACCTTGGACAGCACCGTGTCGCAAAACGAGTTTAGCTCGACAGCGTACGTGTCCATGTCGTGCTCCTCCGTCTCGTGAAGCATCGGATACTTCATCTCAATGTTGAAGCCAATATGTACAGGGAGCTTGCGGAACAGGTCCTCAAGCGTGGCAAACGGTGCTTGGATGAAGTTGCCACGCGAGTTAGCTTTGAAGCCTTTTTCTTTAAAGTCGCGCGTGTGCTTCATGCGCTCCTCCATCTCGCCATAGCCGGCGCCGGTGCCGGCGAATCCCATGGAGTGAGAGCGTTTCGGCGTAAAGGTGCTATTACTACGCGCGCGCGTCCCAGATGTCGACGCCTCGGCCTGTTTGACACGCTCTTCGGCTCGCCGCGTATCGGGGTTTATGTGTAGAAATTGTTCCAGCGTGAGCGTGTGGACAGGAGCGTCGATGCCAGTCTCGCTGACGAGGAAATCGTGGTAGATGACAGGGACATGGTCCTTGGTTAGCTGCACGTCGAATTCAACATACTGCGCACCCAGATTGGCCGCGGCAATAAAGGAAGGAATCGTGTTCTCGCCGAGTTGTAGAGACCTGTTGGAGCTGGCATTCTTGCCGAGACCACGATGGCCGATGAGCATAGTTGACTCCATCTTCTTCCAGTACGTCTGACGCGAAGTAATCTCCATGTTGGGGTGGTGGAACGGCGTAATGACGTGAAAGTTAAAGTTGACGGTTCCAATAACGTCAAAGTTACTCGACATGATGGGCACGCATACATCACCCTGAAGGTTCATGCGGCCGGAGCCCATGGTAGGTTTGACAGAGGACAAAAGCGCCACGGCTCGGCCAACCTTTGCCTTTTGGTTGCCAGAGTACGTGGGCACAATGTCAAACATGAGCTTGACTTTTTCAGCATCTGCAGTAGTAAAGACAACAGGTTCAGTGGCGATGCCATCATGTACCGGCAAGTCGATAATCGTAGGCTCGCCGACCGCCCCAGAAGCAGACACCACGACAGATAACGCAGTATCGAGTTGCGTGTTATGCGCCTCGGTGAGCGGAATACTGTCCAGGTTTACTGCTTCCGTCAATTTCCGCAAGTCCTTGGAGCCGAGGCTGACCAGGACCAAGCTCTCATTGCGGAGATAGCGATGGCCAAAGGTCTTCACCGACTCAATGGGGCGGGCATGTCCGTTTGCGCCTGGTCCATTGGAGCGTCTGCCATCAATAGATGATGCCTCAGGCGGACTTGCAGATAGGCCGGGTTCTGTAGGTTTGGGTGACTCCTCAATCTCCTCCGTATAAGAGTCGAGGAGTCGCGCAATGTCCATATGACCGCGGAGCGCAGCATGTTCCTTGGCTGTCCAGCCTGAAGCGTCAGGCTTGGAGAGCAGCGCACCGGCCTCGATTAGCAGCTGAACAACGGCGAGGGAGCCATCAACTGCAGCAACATGTAGCGGTGCCCAAGAGTAGGAGTTCTCAGCAAGTTCCATGTCGACTTTTTGGGAGTCGGTGCCGCGGAGAATGACCTCGGCGCACTCGCGGTGATTGAAACGAGCGGCAACGTGCAGCGCCGTCTCACCAGTTTCGTCGCGCCAGTTAATATCGACGCCGGCGTCGAGCAGCATCTGAACGATGACCCAGTAATTGGCCTTGGTAGCGAGTGCCAACACGGCGCCAGACTGGCTAACTGCTTTTCGGAGTTGGGATTTATCGTCACTGCAGCCCTGCCAGTTTTCGCCTTGTAAAAGAGCCTTGGTAGTGAGCGGGTGACCGCCAATGACACTCAGATGAAGAGGCGCATATCCTTCACTGTCTTGCCATTCTGGCGCATCGATTCCATCCTTGACATCAAACTGGTTCCATTCTTGCATGTGGGCCATGATGATCTGGCAGAGTACGACAAAGCCAGCCTGGGCAGAGTAGTGGAGAGGCATGCGGCCAAATGAGTCACGAGAACGTAATGAAATGCGTTGCTCTGGCTTGAGGTTGTCGAGTAGGAATAAGAGGAGCTGAACAGCTTCATCGTCCTTGCTGAGCAGCTGGGATTCCTTTGTGTTGATGGCTTTGATGGGGACCGCGGCAGAAACGGCGGGTTGCAGGTGTCTGCTGGAGAACTGCGAACCAGCAGGAACTGGCCGGTTTGTGTCGTCGACGCCGCCGGCAGATTTAGTGCGTCCAATATGGATAATTAGGCGGTGGATGCAGTTGCGGCCGTTGATATCATCCGGCTCATCGAGATGCTTGATGAGGCCGAGGAGCACTAGGATACACTTCTTTGCGCGGGCTGAGATGGATCGCTGGAGTAGGTTAAGCATCAGCGTTTGCGCTGCGGGCTCAGATGGAGTGAACGTCTTGTGAAGGGCGTCATTCAAGCCCTGGTCGTCGTCGGCACGCACTGCCTGTTCGAGGATGTCGAGCTGAGCCTGTGGCAGGTTTAGCATAGCCTTGGTAGAGGCGCGGCCAAAGGAGCGGGTTGAGCGATCCGACTTGGAATCATCTATATTCTGGGCATCACCGAGGGCTGAGAGCCAGCGGTTAATCTCAACAAGCAGGCGGGAGGTACCGCCATCCTTCGCAAAAGGCTTGGTGTCGACCTTGGTGGAGATGTAGCTGCGCTGGGCGGCAATGCCAGGCACCTTTTTGTCGAGCTTCTTGGTAATCTTGACGAAGCCGCGACGATTAATCTCACCGAACCACTGAAGATTGCGCAAGAGAGTGCGGAGCTCGAGAAGGGCGCCCATGACCTCCTCCACCTCATCCTCGTCAAGGGTGGCGACGACATCCGGGATACGGCCGTAGCGATCCTGGAGAAGGCTGACGCGGCGACAGGCCTCGGCGTATTTCTTGTTGTAAAAGGAATCGACATCTTCGAGATTTCGGTCAAGTGCGAAGAAGAGCTCTGCAGGAAGAGAAAATCGGGTTAGGGTAGAGGGGATGATGGGAGAATCTCCCCTCCGAGGGCCAAGGACAAAGTAAAAAGGCATCAAGGACGAGGCCGCCCACCTGCAGGATCCACCACGATTCCATTCTTTGCCTTTTCGGAAGCAGCCTTGACGAGTTTCTTAAGACCTTTGTAGTTGATGTATGAGGCCGCCCATTCTGGGACCTGGTTGCGCGGGAGGCTTTTTGGTCGTGTTAGCGGTGTGACGATCCTCGACAGCATTTGCCGGAGATGGTTCGGGGTTGAGTGTAGAGCAGGCGATGGCTGCAGACTTACTTGCGTCCAAACTTCATCTTGGCAGCGGCGACACTATACGCGGTCCAATTGAAACTGCGTCATTCGTCGCAAGCAAGATGGGCGTCGATGGTTGGCGGGGAGGGATCTGGCCTGGTTTCCAGCGACTCCGTACGAAGCAACTTTGGCAAGAAGCCCGGAGATGTCGCAGATATACGCCGGATAAGCTGGAGGTCTTGCTGTCTGGTGTTTGTATGTAATGATGATGTCGGAAGTCTCGAGCAAAGAAATCAAAAACAGAAAATAAGAATGTGCGCCGCTCAAGGCGGTTCCTTCGCGCGTGACCACGAAAATGGGAATGTAGCTGGACGGAGATCGGATAGCGCACCGGTGAAGAAGCACAGGCAAGTTGGTGAGCGTTGCGGGGCGCAGGGGTCCTGTGTGTCACCTGCCCTACCCGCGTTAAGATGAAGAGAAAAGAATTAGGCGCTCATGTAAAGATTCATATATTTACAGAGAAGAAGCAGATTGGGTACTGTAGCAAGGGGGAAAAAATTGCTTATGGAAAATAAAAATTAATAAAAATCACACTGTAAAGTACCAAACGTCGCAGGATCCTAGAGCTGCAAGCTGAGTCTGGGACAAGTTCCAGCCTCTCTGGTAAGGACAGGCTAACTTCACCACACCAGTGCACTGTCGAGGTGCAGTAGTGGCGGTGGGGCACCTGCGTGGTTCGTCTCTGTTGGTGGAGCGAGTCCAGGGACGGTGCGTCAGACGGGTTCTGGGGACAAGGAAGCAGCACCTGAACGAAGCACTGAGTAGTCCGGACCTACTCCGTACAAAATATGCTCTTAATACCAAACAACAGACAGTAAAGGTATGTTGACCCGCCAAGTAAGCTGAGACAATGCCAGACTACAATGGGATTTAAAAAAAAAAAAAAAAAAATTTAAAAAAAAATTTAAAAAAATTATTAAGAATGGCGGAAAAGAATGGATACAAACAGGATAAAACTCTCCAGGAAAAATCAGCAGAAAAATATTCATCGATTGGCTTGGGATCGCGGTCTCCAACGGGCGGTTAAACAAAAGCTTCCAGAAAAAAAACCACAAGTTTCCAACTTTTTTGCACGCCAAGTCTGTCGCTCCACAACTTCAACTCCACCCTGGGGCTTTTCATTGCAAAGAACTTGTCAACTTACGGAGTGCGAAGCACGGAGTATTGCAATGCATGCATGTAATAGATGGAGGCTGCCCCACGTAAGTCTGGAACACCTCACAAGCCAGGAAGCAAAGAATTAAAAAAGAATTTGCTAAAATTAAAAAAAAAAAAAAAAAAAAAATTGGCTTGCCAAGAAAGAGGCCAGGTCAAGTGATGAAGGGCAGCTGCAGTGACCAGAGCAATTGATCATCTAGCAAGTCGCCTAGTCCAGGGGCTCAGGATTCAATGATGAGATGATCCCCTCACGGATGGATGGCCAAGTAAATGCAGCTCGGAAAACTGGACCGAGCAAACAGTGCGTCATGTACGGAGTAATCCATATTTCTTTGTCTCCTTGTAATAATGACTTGCTTGCTGCACAGCCTTCCGTTCTGTCCCGTTTGTTTTCTTTTGGTTTTCCGCTTATTAGAGGATTGTCAAGCCTCAAACTACCATAGCCCTCCATCAGCCACCGTGCCTTGCTAGCCGTTTCTGAAGGGTTGATCTACGTCATTCGTGTCGCTCACTTTGAGATGGTGGATGCATGGCTTGACGCCTCACCAACCAATTGTCTTTAAGACATGCTCCCATTATCTCCAGTAGCTGATCCCACCTCATGCATACTGAATGCCTCCTTCAGCAACAACTATACACAGATTTTAGTAAATTAATGCTACATTGTTATAAGATACACGTCCATCTAGCGTTTTATGTACACGCCTTTTTGCTGTGCCAACAGCAACCAAAGAAAAAAGGAAACAAAATATACTCGCTCCGTATAGTATGATACACTTCAACTACCACGTCCCATCGCACTGCTGTACATCTACAACGAGCTGAACCCAAGACTCTGTCCCATCAGTTGCGGCCGCGAAGCCATTTGCCTGCTCCAGTGCATGGTTAGGCCGCGCTCCAGACGCTCGACCTGGGCCACTGCAATCCGTGGACCATCCGGCACAAGCGGCCTCTCAATGATTTCCACTGGCTTTGTCTTCTTCTCTTCCACCTGCTTCGGCTGATTCGACGTATGCATCAACTGGGTAAACTCTTCCGTCAGCCTCTCTGACTGCTCCAATGCTGATTTGCCAATGTGCAGAGCACAGCTCTCGCGGAATTCTTGATCATGATCGGCGTTGAGCAGCTTGCTTTCAATCGAGGCAGTTGTCTTTCGCACCTTGACATACTCTTTCCAGATGCTTTCCAGTTGCAACATCCTGCTCTTGTGTGGTTCATGTCCATGCGCCATCTCGCTTGGCTCCAGCAGCATGCTCATGCCATCTAGGCCTTCTAAAAAGCTTGATAGCTGCTCTTCAGATACTTGTAGCCGCACCACAGCTGCGGAAACTCCCTGTCCTCTGGTACTAACTCCGCACAGGTCAAGCAGCACTTGCACGCGGTTGATCAGATACAGGCTGTCGTCGCCACCGTCAACGATGACTTGTCGCCATTGTTGTCCAAACTTGCTCATGCCACGCACCAATTGCATGCCTGCCGACCAGTCCAAGGCAGAAATGCACTCATCCAGTAATTGCCGGACCACTTTGCTTCCCAAAATGACGCCCGATTTCAGACAGCCAGCAAAGAGCACTGCTGCTTGCTCAAACAGTTTAAAGCGCAGCAGGCCACGCATCATCTCTTCAACTAGTGCTCGATTGAGAGGCATATGCTCCATAATATATTCTCCCGAGTGCGTCGTTGATCCTCGGTTCTTGGTCGCCCATCGCTGCTCAAAGGTCCGCTGTAAGCTGTCCTGGTGTCGTCGTCGTATCTTGGCTCCAACCTTGTCATCAAGACCTGTAATGCGTGCCACATTGAGAAGAAACTGCCCGGGCCTATTCATGAGTTTATTGTGGTTCAAGATCGCCACAAAAGTTGACTGCGTGGGTCGAATGTAGCGGCCGTAGAAGAATGAGTAGATGACTGCTTCCGACAAGTCAAAATATCCACACTTGTCGAATCCCGCAATCAATGTGTTGTATGTGTGTATATCTGGTACATGCGGTGATACCATCATGTTGTAACATAGCCGGCCAATTTTTTCTTTGGGTGGAAGCCTTGACTCCAGAACCTGCCGTAGGCTCTCGTTTAACGTGTTGGTTCTCTCTTTCGCGGCCTCGGGATTTGTCGATCGGAATGTGTAGCCGGTATGATTGCTCTTTAGCAAATTCCTAGCTTCAAAGAAGCTAGGGCTCGGTTTCCTGCTTCGGTCCATGCGGCCAGCTTCGGCTAGAAGCTCGTTAATCAAGCTGAGGAATCGGGTGGTTTCGTGTCGTAGCTGTGTTTCTGTTCGTGCTCCCGGAGAGACCTGTGATGCACTTTCGTCCAATATTGCCTGCTCCAAAGCCACATAATCTATTTGCCGCCCTTTTCGTAGAATTCCATCTGATGGACAGTCGTAGTAGTCTTGACGAAGGCTCTCGATAACGCTGGATGACGAGACAGTCGCAGGAAATCGGATGTTCTTTCTATAGGGACGCTCATTGTAGACCTGCTTCATGGCTTTCCACAAGATATCCATCTGTTTGGCGCTGAGGCCGTCAGTGTTGCTGCTGGGAGACGAGCGGAGTGATTTGCCTTGCTCCTTCAAATCAGCGAGCTCCTTTCTTGCGTCATCCAATTGTCGATCCAGTTCCCTTCTCTGCTCGTCCTTTCTCATTGAATCGATAATGGCGGCTGATGCAAACATGGAGCTGTAGCATGCTGTGAATATTTCGGCAAAGGTCACCTTGCGACGACCAACTGCAGTCGTAGTTCGCTTTCCCAAGGCACTCACCGCCGTACTGCACATACGGCAGCCACAGCGGTGAGCCTGGTTGGCTTTATTCCACAGAGACTGCATTGCAGCCGCATTAGACGGCGAATTGGCTGCAAAGAGACGCTGCAAGTCCCTGGTTACTTTTTTCTGAGCTCGAGGTTTGATGCACCGAGGAAAGCTTCGAAATGGCGCGAGTTCATCGAGTTAACATCACGTGATAAAAAGGTACAAGGTACTTCATCTAACCCCACCACTGCTGAAGCTGCGGAACTGGAGCCATCAAACAGATCTATCTCATGCAAAGAAAAATCTCTAAAATAAAATATCTTGACTTTATCTTTGGTTCCTCGGTAATCTCTTAAAATGTTTACCCTTCTACTCAAAGCTGAGCTTTCGGGGTAGGTTGCCTGGTTGATCGTCTGTGTGGCATTATTACTTACACACGAAGTGTCACGAACTTGCGTCCTCAAGACAGCGAGGAAAATCCGTTTTGGTACATGTTCAAGGTTCAGTGCACCTCGTGCCGCGAAACTCATAACAATTTTGTCGGCGTTAACCGATTTGTGAGTCAAAACCGGCCCATGACACTTCCAAAGCTAATAAGTAGATAGGAAATGAATGAGATGAGTGGCAGCCGTGGCGAGGCGAACTTTGTCTGGAGATGCAAGAACTGCAAGGTAGGATGCTCTCGATACAAATTTATCTGCATTTGCTTATTGAAAATTAGAGAGAGTCGACTGCAACCATCAAGACGGCGGCAATTCCATATCAGCAAGGTGAACCAGCCAAAGCACAACACGTTATTGAGTTTGACTGCCGAGGTCTGGAGTTTACCGAGTTCAAGGCAGAGGTAAAAGATTATTTCCTATTTCAGCTTCTTTTACGTCCGCCTTGATGGCCAAATGACTGACGCTTTTATAGGGCGAGTGGTTGGCTGACGGCATCGATTCTGGCAGCAAATTCAGTGGCATCGAGCTCCTAGATGGTGAATGGTATGACTATGATGAAAAAGCAGGCGAGGAGGTTAGCATCAAGGATATCACTTGGGAGATTCGCCGGGCATAGAACCGCAGAAAATTTAGCATTGTAGAGGAGTTTGGCTATATGCCGTGCAGCGCCGTCGTCGAATTGAGAGCTATTGCTATACACACCCCACAGTGACTGCAGCCACCCCCAAATTTTGACAGCTTGAAAACTTGAGCTACGGCACTGTCCGTCCATCTCCCATCTCCCATCTCGCTGACAGACTTCGACATGGCGGCAACACAACCTTTACTGGCCTTGAATTTTCTGGCGGATGCGGCACATCTCTTACGAGAGGTTGCACCAGAGACTTCTGCGTATTTGATGAGCGAATGTAGCGAGCATCTTTCGCGGCAAGGTTCATCCGCTTCTGACATTTATCGACAGCATGTCTGCACAGCTTGTGGACATATTATGATACCTGGAAATCGGACTACGATGAAACTAGAAATCCAGAGAGTATCTCGCAAGAAGCAAAAATCTGTTGCGAAAGCCGCTGCCAACCCAGCGGCAGGTCCTTGCAAAACTCTAACCTGTGGTCACTGCAACAGCGTTACGAGAGTACTGCTCCCTGCTCCAGCGAAACCTGCACGGTCAAGGGCATCGAAGAGCATTTCTTCTTCGCTTTCCAAAGACACAGTTGAAAAGCCAAAGCCTACTACAAATGCCAGCAGCAAGAAACGGGCAAAGAACCGGAAGGCTGGCCTTCAGGCACTCCTATCTTCACAGCAAAAGCCCTCCAGCGGACTCAGTTTGGCCAATTTCATGAAGTGAAGGCATCTGCAAGCTCTCACATACCAGACTATATCATCTTTGAGCCAAAAAAAAAAAAAAAAATTAATACTGCGGAAAGCCCCAAATCCAAAACCAGCGCCTCAACTTCATTCTACTTGTAGCGCTTCCGGTACTAGAAGCCCGAATCTTCTAGGCGCAACCAGCCTAAAAAATCTGGGGTCCAGTGGTGCCATGACATAACACGCCGAGATTGTGCCCCTCCAAAAAAATTCAGTGCCCCTCCATCGCCTTCTACCAAGTGCGATGTCAGGATTTCGCCTCTGCTACACATTTTCACAGTACCGCATACGACGACAAAGAAAATGGCCACAGAGGAGCAAAAGGTTCAAGACTCTACTGAGTTCTTCCAGTCCATTGGCGACAAGGTCAAGAACCTTGCACCCAACGGAAATAGCGAGACTGAGGTGGACGAGTTCAAGCCAGTCGATGAAATCGAGTCGCTATGCATGAACTGCCACGAAAATGTAAGCTTGGGCTTTGCAGGGACTGCTTTGAAGCAAGGTGACTAATAGTGTGTAGGGTGTCACGAAAATTCTCCTCACATCCATCCCCTACTTCCGTGAAGTCGTTATCATGTCTTTCAGCTGCGAGCACTGCGGCCTCCGGAACAACGAGATCCAGCCGGCCGGAACGATTCAACCGAAGGGTACACACTACGAACTACGTTTAACACACCTAGACGACTTTAACCGCCAGGTGATCAAGGCCGACTCGGCTGTTGTCAAGTTTATCGAGATGGACCTCGAGATTCCCTCTGGTCGTGGCCAGCTCAGTAACGTTGAGGGTCTTTTGAGCACCGTTCTCGAGGACCTTGAACTCGGTCAGGAAGCGCGCAAGGAACAGGCGCCCGAGGTACACACCAAGATTGCTGAGGTTATCGCCAAGGGCCGATCCATGCTTGCTGGCGAGTGTTTCCCTTTCCGTGTCTACGTCGACGATCCTGCTGGCAACTCGTTCATCGCGCCTGACCTTAAGGATGGTGTTGGTAAGTGGGAGAAGCGCGAGTACGTCCGCACTTCTGAGCAAAACGGCGCCCTCGGTCTTGCCGACAGCGATGTCAACGCCGCCATTGCCGCCAAGGACGCAGGCACCGGAAGCGGTGGCTATCCTGGTCTGACCCAAGACGGCGAGCTCATCCCCGATGAGGTCTACGATTTTCCTGCCACCTGCCCAGGCTGCATGCACGCTTGCGTTACGCACATGAAGATGGTTGATATCCCCCACTTCAAGCAGGTCGTTCTCATGTCAACTGTCTGCGAGGACTGCGGGTACCGCTCCAACGACGTCAAGACGGGCGGCGTGATTCCTGAGCAAGGAGAAATCATCACTCTGATCGTCGAAGACGAATTTGATCTTGCGCGCGATATTCTCAAGAGTGAGACGTGTGGTCTTGAATGCCCCGAGCTGAAGCTGCAGGTCAACCCCGGGACACTTGGTGGTCGCTTCACCACTGTCGAGGGTCTCCTGACAAATGTGCGCAACGATTTGCACAGTCAAATCTTCCAAGATACCACCGCCGAAGGAGGCCAGGGTGGTGATTCGCTAACGGCGTCGGACCGCGGCGAGTGGGGTGCCTTCTTTGACGGCCTTGACGCTGCCATTTCGGGCGAGAAGAAGTTTACCGTCGTCCTAACGGATCCCTTTGCCAGCAGCTTTGTGCAGCCGCTGGTCGACCCGCCGGCACCGGACCCCAAGATTTCGCGATCGTACTATGAGCGTACAGAGGAGGAAGAGGAGGAGCTGGGTCTCAGCGACATGAAGGTTGACGGATACGAGGAAGATCACCAAGCAGACGTTAATGCTGCTGCTAAGGAATAGATGTATAGATGCCCAGTCTTATACAAAGTTTTTATATTTTATATGAAGTCATGAATGATTATAGAGAAGAAGGAGGCAAAAAAAGGATGGAGGAAATGGGTATATTCTATTACTGTTTTAAGTTTGAAGCCTATGGCTATTTAAAAGTTGGGTGGTTTTGGTTGTATGCAGCATTGTCAATAAAGAGGAATTGCAGAGATTTTTACGATTGCGATGCTTTTTGCTCAGCCTATTTAAAACAGCCCGTTTCAAATTACAATTTGGCAAGACCATGCAGAAGAAGAACAAAACAGAAGAAGATTGGAATAACTCTCCTAGCAATAGTTGTATTCTCTGTTGCCGCTTTTCAATAATCAACATGACGTAATAAAAGACTTGATCCGGGGACTAGAAATACGCGCAACATAATTTATAAACGAGACAGAAGAAGGCAGAGCGAATTTTACGTAGAAAAAAAAAGAAAATGACATTAAATCTGCGAACCTAGAAAACAAGAGGCTTGTTCGCAGTCTGTGGTATATCTCCATCCCTTTCAAAGGCACCAAATTAGGACTGAGTAAGACAAAAATGAAAAAAGAGGCCGTCTCAAACAGGGAAAATGTGTGTCATATAAAAACAACAAATTGAAAAAAAGCGAAAACACAACTTCCGTCCCTGCTACATACATGGGAAGATTCATCAAAAGAAAAACAAGTCGGGGAAAATAAACCACACCGTGAGCAGCTGGAAGAAATGTGCAACCCAAATCTTCTCAAACACACACAAGAAAAATCGCTTTCAAATGCATAAGAAAAAAGCTGTTAAAACTCGAGCACATGCAGCTTCTTTGATTTTTCGCCTTTAGTTCAAAAATCCAAAGTCTGACGTTTTGGTATCAACTGGGTACTCAACATTCGTCCTCCGCCATCAATAGCTGTCATTCCTTTAGAAAAATGAAGGCTTCGTGAGAACGCGGTACTCGACATAGTCCTCGCCGTCAATGGTGATGATGGTACCTTGCGACACGAGCTTTCCCATAAACGGCCCCGTTGGCTTGCGCTCATACTTGACGCCGTCATAAAACTTGGCCTCCTCAATGCCTCCTCCTGCTCCTGCCGTCGTCCCGCGAAGCCGAAGTGACTCTTGCCTTGCCCACACGCGGTTCAAACGCTCAATGTCTTCCGATTCGTGAAATAAGCCACGACTGCCGCCGGAGACGCCTACATGACCGTTAGTCATGGTCGGACTGTGGGCAGTAGTGGTGCCACCGCTGACGCTGGCTGCGGCACTGGCGGCCGCGGCATCGGCGGCTTGAGCTGCTCGCTCTCTGTGGACGGCGTGGCGGTCGGCGCGACCCTGGGCGGCTTCAACGCGAGCAATCTCGCGCTGGGCAAGGGCGTTGGCACGCTCAATGGCTTCGGCGCTGGGCATCCTGCCGCTGGAGGAGGTGGTGCCGGCGGTGCCGGCAACAGTGACGGTACCGGCGCCGTTGGTCTCAGCCACTGCATCGCTAAAGGAGTCGCGAGCTGACCTGGACTCTGGACGGCGGAGTTGGCGTAGTTCATGACCACCCGAGACACGGCCGCTTGGCGAGTCAGCAACAGAAGGAGAGTTGTCGAGGTCGCGGTAAGGATAGGCTTTTCCGTAAACGCTGGCGCCTTGCAGGTGATGCGTCGGGAGATACGCGGTAGCACGGACGCGGGCATCTGCAGCGGCGCGATCCTCATTCACCTTTCGCTCACCAGCCGTTTCACCATGGTCGACTTGATACTGGCGGATGCGACAATACTCCTTGATTTCTGGTCGACTAAGATCCTTCAGATGCGGTTCAAACTCAACCTCGTCGTAGTGAATCCAGAGAGCACCGGCGCCCGAGGGAAAATTGCCGTCGACATAACGTCCGTCGCGTGTCTCTCGCACCACCTTGACGCGAAACATGTCATTTTGTCCCAGGATCCCATACACAGCGTGGCGATCACGCGGATTAGACTCATTAGAGCCGCGCCAGTATCCCAAGACAATTCTCGTGGGCCGCGTGCCGTGTAGCGGATCAAGCACCATCGCATGCTGCTGCGTGGCGCCAGAGGTGTCATCTTGCGAGGCAATGGCAACAAACGAGGAGCTTGTCCGGCGTCTCTTTCCATCGCTCGCAGCCTCGAGCAGTGACGAGTCAGTGGGTATGGCACCGTACGCGATGGCGGGTGCCACAACTGGGTTCTCCTTTTGCAAGAGCTCTCGACCGCGAGTGGTAGCGGCCTTAACGGCGGCCTGCTCGGCGGCCAAGCGCTCTTCGTCGGTGGCTTCCCCAGCGTCCGTCCTCATTCTCACGTACTCCTTTATTTGGTAATGATCCAGGCCGACGAGCGGGTCAGAAAAATAGATACGATCAAAGGTGACCCAGCTACCACCGGGCCCTGGAGGCAGCGGGTATTCGTGGGAAATGGTCTCTCCACTCTTGTTCATAGGCTGGATGCGCGTGCGTAGCCTGTCACGGACGTCGATAAAACCAATCACAGCGTGCTTGTTTTCAAGTTCCGGGACCATTGAGTCGCGCCAATGCCCAACCAGCACCCCTTTGACACCACCGAGGCTGTTTCGAGGTTTGACCTTGATGGAATTGCTTGGGAGCGCAGTGCGCTCGGCACGGTCAGCGCGTGTAGATGTCGGAATCTCAATCTTACTCTCACTCAGATCATTGAAGATAGATGTGCGTTTCCTCTTCGGGTAGTGTGACGCCAAGGGCTCCTCCTCGACAGCAGTCATGGTCTCGGCGGCGGCCGTAGCCGCAGCCGGGGCAGCACCAGCAGGCTCCGTAAGATGCAAGGTGCTCCTACCAACCTTGGAACCCACGACGATTTCCTCCTCGCTCACGCGGGGCGGTGTTCGAACATTGCTGTCCGGATCACTGAGCTCACTATCTTGCTCGTTGTCCAGAGCGGCGTGCTTTTCACCCGCGGGCCTAGATGCCATTGTTTTTGTTAGTCTTGATATGGTTGGCAATTCTGTAAGCGGGGCTTTAAGTGACAAAATGAAACGTGCAGAAAGAATGGTGTTGGTTTGAATGGCGTGGTTCGTTTTTTTGCTTCTTCTGCCACGCTATAAGGACAGCTTATGCCAAGCACCAAAGGGAGTTTATAAGCCACTAAGCTCGGCTTGTCATATGCCGAACACAACTTGCGCGACCGAGAGGTGATGGAATAGTAATGGCGAGCAACATGGAATAAGCGCTGCCAAGCTCTATTACATTTCAAGACCCAGTCTGCAAGTGCTTTTTACGGGCGTCATTGGCAAGCAGTCCATGAAGGAGGCGGATGTGTGAATGTGCGTTTGCTTGTGGTCTGAGCATGGATCGATGATAATAACACAAAGTTCCCAACTAGGATAGAAAAAGCGGCAGCCGCGATTGACTCGCAGGAAAGAAGCAGCCAATCACTCCCAAGTAGAAACAATTTCCAGCCTTGGTGGAAGAAACAACAATAGTACAAACGGCACAATGCAGTGCGCAGTAAGCGATGCGCTGGACAAAAAAAACTCACGTTACATAAACACGTATACAAGATGCAACAGTGTTTCATCGAAAGAGTGGCGTCCAGAGGGCATTGGCTGGCGGTGAAGAGCAGAGAAAAGCAGAGAAACAGGGACCTGACGCAGGCAGATCTGGGGGTGAAGGGTGGTTGCTTGCAAAAGCTGGGAGTACTGACGAGGTTTGGAGCTCTTTGCTTCTGGTAGAAGCCAAAGCCACGAGATTCGCGAGTACCGTTAGAGCTTCTTTGCAACTCGCAACTGTCGATTGCGAAGGGGGGGAGGTAGGGGAGGGTATGACAGCAGGAGGAGCAGTGAAGAGAAGAGAAAACGACAAAATGATAGGAAAGAAGACGGTTACTCACGCAGGGCGCGTTTCGTGGGCTGGTTCGTCAGAGACTAGAGTTGGCATTCGATCCGTTTCTGGCTGAGCAGCAGCAGCAGCAGCAGCAGTTTGTTGTTGTTGTTGTTGTTGCGAGATGATGTTTCTGTGTGTGCTTGTGTCTGCAGAGACTTGATCAACTTGTGCAATTAAGACTGGTGCCTCTACCGAGCGTGGTGCAGATTCTGCCATGAACGCTGCCGGTTCTGCGGCTGCTGCGGCAGATGTGAGGATGAAATCTGGAGCTGCAACATCCGCCATTGTGAGATGCCGTGTTTGTCTGTTTGTATCCGCTCTGGCAGCTGGGGAGATCTGGGCGGCTAAGATTGCCAAAGCCCACTCGGCTTGGGTTTGGGTGTATTTTATAAGCTGCGTTTGCTCAAGTATGAAAACCAGCTGTCTGAAACGTGGAACTGCCAGCTGGCGGTTTCTTTAAACCAAAAATGAAACTGGACGCCGATAGAGCGACAGAACAGCCCAAAGAAGAATCAGAGAAGTTGAATCCTGACGCTTCGACGCATCACACCGCACATACGTATGGCGTGATACAATACAGAGAAAGTTGACGGAATTTCCTGGCGCTGGCTGGGGTTAGTTGAAATCAAATCGTAAGCAGGAGGGCGGGATAAGGAAATAGCATGGGAAAGATTATGGGTTTCGGCGCAAGGGCTTGAAGACGCTGGAGGATGCAGAAGAAGAAATAAAAGTAACGGGAACTAAAAAGTCTCTGATGTTTCCGGAAAACGAATCAATGAAGGAAACAAGAATAATAATTAAAGGAAAAATAGAGGGAAGGGCGGAGAGAGGAGTTCCAAGAATTGCAAGCAGAAGTCAAGGGGGAGGGGAAAGATGAAATGGCACGGAAATGCAAGCCTAAGAAATAATACGTACTCTGTACTTGCAGCTCCCTGTTCTTTTTTTTTAATGGCTATCCTCTTACTGACAAGCAGAGAGACACAGAGACAGCCAGCGGAACACGGGTTGAAACTGAACAACCACTAATGCCGCAACGCAGCACCAACTAAGACGGGGGTGTTAAATAGCTGAGAACTGAAAATAATGGTGAAGAGATAAATAGAGCGTCGAGTTGGGACGTTGGAAATCGTGAGTCCGTCAAACTGGTTAAGAGAGCTGTTTTAAATATGGCCGCTGCCTTTCATTTGGCTGTATCTTCCTGTGGCTGCCCTCCTGTCTTTAGTTGCCACCTTTTTGCTGCGGCCCTGGTGGTACCTTGTGATTATTATTATTTGATGTCTTTTTTGCGAGCCACTGGCGAGGAAACCAAGCAGAAAAGATGAACCTGCAGCAAAAAGGTCTCAACGTGGCAGCCAGAAAAGGACAATAATAATCGCCCCGATAGTCACAGGTAAGTAAGTGACTGGGTGGCGCCTGAGAGCGGGGGGAGGTGGCCCTAGGGATGCAAAAAAACCCAAGCCGCAATTGAACTACAAATAGAACTGGGGCCTGTAGATTGAGTTGTTTCTGTGGCTAACGTTGTTAGGCAGTTACTACGTACTGGGACCCCTCCCAAAGTCCACGCTCGCCTATTAAGTTACCAGCTCTCCCGATTGGCTTGTGGCGAATGGTGTCAAGAGGATGCTTGCTCGGCAGTCTCTAGAACAAGCAACTAATGGATAGGGAAACCAAGTGCGATCACATACAGCAACGCAAAGCATAGTCAATCTATGCTTCCACCTCTCCATTCCACAAATAGGGCGCGGACTAATCATGACGGCGGGACAGGCACGCTTGGCTAGACAAATTCGGGACAAATGGAAAACGGTCCTTGCCGGGATAACCACCCTTAACGGCGAGAAAGACCGAAAATCACTTGCTAGAACCACAATAGCATTTGATGCGAGCTGCTTGTCAGATGTCTTGCATATGGGGAAATGAAAGAGCGCTAGTATTGCGTGTGTCTCTACCAGTACAAAGTTGGCTATTCGTACCGCTTTCACCATCAGACAAATATATAATCATCACCTTGATACGAGTCATAGTTCGAACGCCAACTGTCGCCTTTACACTTGCATCGGCATTTTGGCAGGTGGGCAACCCCCAGAAGAGCAGATTAGGAAGATGTTCTTGTCCGTTGCTGCACAACTCATCCTACTTCTGGAATACCTCGCAATGCAACGATGGCTCTTGACCACTCCAGTGCTTATTATTAAGGTACTTGGTACCAAGCAAGCATCAATGAGCGATCCTGCATACAAACTTCCTACAAAATGTATATGTGCAACACAAACGCCCACTTCAAATGCGGCCTTGGTCCGCACCAGAAAAAAAAACACCCAACGACTTTTCTTTCTGTTTCTTTCTTTTTACATTGTGATGTCCATGTAAAAGCCCCGACCTAGGTGACAGTCCCGTGGCTCTATTGGCTTTGATTATGTTTCAATGAGCAAAAAAAGAAAATAGAAAACCCAATGGGGTGTGGGTTGCCAGCACCTCCCCAGTTATTATGCATGGACGGTATTGCTCTCCTTTGCGGAGCTAACTAAACAAGTATCAGTAATACGATGATTCCAGGCAAAAGGTGTTGCCCATCTGTGGCCTCATTGTGCATAGCCGGAATTTTATTACGTTACTAGTTATACAAGGCTTGCGTGTTATTATTGGAGACCTCAACAAATCAAAGGGATACAAATGATCGGCTCTCACCTGAACCGGAAACCCCCTGCAGGTGCATGTTGTTATCATCATTGAGGCACTGGTAATACAGAGCCCCTGTCCTGCCCCTAGCCTTCACTGATCCATCCCGCTTCCCGTAGATACAAACTACAAAATGAGTGGCAGAATGTCGGAGTACTGGTACTATGCACCAGTGGTTATACAGCCACATTGAAGAGCTCGCCGATGTGGAGAGTGGCGCGAGAAGGATTGCATATTTTCCACTCCTGTCTAGTCAGTCCTGCCTAGCTGATTATGGAATCCTTGACACCTGTACAAGCGAAACACGACTGCCAAGTCTTTTATTCCATCATCTCCTCTTCTCCTTGCTTCGGAAAATATAACTTGGTTACTGCAGCCTTTTTTAACAATCAAAATAGTGTCCAAATGGTTTTGGAATCATCCGAAGTCGCCGGTCGGCACAAGCCAAAACTCTACCTTGGTAATTCCGTAACTTGTCCCACATTTATATCAACTCTCTTTCGACCTTTATGCCTCTACAGAGAAATACACCTAAACCCGATTCCAGTAATTTACCAATGCCCAATTGTGACAAATCTGTACCCAACAACGAGTTCAACAGCTGAGCAACCAACTTTATTCATGGAGCCTTGCCGAAAACAGCAAACGGAGTATAAGTTTACCCGTAGCTGATTATTTTTGGTTTTGGTGTGCAATCAAAGCTTTATGGTATCTTTTATGATGCCTGCTATTGGCGCCTGTTTAATGGGTGGCACCCTTGACCTTGTAAGAAAGGGCTTTCGGCTGGAGACTAAACTTGGGCTGAACAATATCGCGTCGCGCGGCGGGCTGAGTTGCTGTGAGTGAGACACCAATATCCAATTCCGGTGCTTGCTTAGTATTAATAAATGGTTTATTTATGGAGAAGTTATTCTTAATCGAGCCAGAGCCGGCAACCAACGTGCTTGGCAAAACAGTCCTGCTCTGTTTAATTTCCTCGTACATACATACATGAGGCGCCTTCCAACACGCCACGGCTTACTGCAAAGTACAAAGTCAGGCGTTTTGCCCTCGTTACGGCGGATAGGTTTGTTCTACTTTTTACTGAAGGGGTTTCGCTTTCTCTCTGGCCTATCTCCTCGGATAGCCCGAAATCCTTCTTAAGCTCCCAACAGGTATAAGACTCTTGATAAGTGGCAGTTGACAGCGGTAGATGGCTGTCAGCAATCCCCGAACTGCCGAACTGCCGACTGGGGTTTAGTAGTATGTTTTCAAATCGTTCGCGTTTGAAAACGACTCAAATTTTACGTGAACCCTATCTGATGTCATCCGAGCCTGGTTATGGCGAAAACTTGCGTTATTGGTGTCCTCGTTGTCATTGACATGGGGTGATTGGACAAGGCTCGCATAAAACAAAATGCGAGAGCCTCATTCTGTAGGCGAATGACCAATCACCTTCCCGCCTGTCTCGCGATTATTCAGTAATTAGAGAGAGTAATCGGCCCCCGGTAAGCTCTGCGAGCTGCGCTTTTCTTTGTGAAGAAAGTCATTCTGTCAATTTCGCACCTGAAACAGGCTACTCGGATAAAAGCCAAATTAGTTCAACTTTTGGTGGCGACATGCACTTTGCACCAAGTTGCATTGCAGCTTGCAGATAATAATTTCTAATGGCATCCATTTTAGAAGCTTCCGGCTCCACTTCCAACGAATATCCCGGTTTCCCGATTATCCATTCATGATTAATTACTACGTTACACGTTTGTGTTATTATTTCGTTTGCTGTGGCATTTGAGCGACTAATAGCAGAATCAGAAGTTCGTAGTCTCTACTTTCGACTACATGTGCGACTGCTTTCTCTATCAGTAAGCAGAACAGCCATGTTGCAGTTGTAACAGGAAGCAACTTTGCTTGAATCGATCAGTTGACGCCAAGGTTCCTTGCAATGAGAGGGGTTAGTGGCTGACCACTGCGCCGCGCAAGCTAAAACGGCGTTGTCAACTCATCAACGAGGACAAGGGGGGCACACAAGCTCAGTCCTGTATGTGAAGTATGTGCTGCAACTAAATGCAAGAGAAGAGGAGACGGGGCTAGTGTATGCGAGGACCAAAAATGGTGGCGTCGGGAAGCGGCAAGGCGCTTGGGACCATATGCTGCCTTTTCCCCCGATCGAAACAAAACACCTGTCCAACTCATTTCCCGTCCCCCGGGAAGTCTTATTCCCCTGTTCCTCTGCTTCTTCGGGTTGGCAAGAAAATGTGTAGTTTCGTAGCCTTTAATGATTAATAGCCAGTCAAGCCCATGGAGAATACAACATCCGTCAAGGCAGAGACACAGCTCAACCTGAACACATGTCTCAACTCTACTCTGGGAAGTGCCCAGGAAAAACTCACTCCACTTTATGTGTTGTTATATTGCGTTGCGTCGGCCATTTGGCAAGGTTATGCGCTGTTCAGCAGCAGAGTTTTTTGGTGGCGTCAGAGGCGGAATGCAGAGATGTTCAAACAACTGGACCCAATGACAAGTACAAGCAAACCCCCTTCAACCCCATGCATTCCCAGCTCACAGAAATTGTTGATGTTGCTCACCGCCCAGATGCCTCTCTTCTCGTTGGAATGCTCGTTTGCTAGGGTTTTATCGGCGCCACAGATTTCATCAGGTCGAGATGTTGTTTCATAGATGAGTCATATTGAACAACAGAACTGCTCAAAACTCGCGCTACAAGTGCAACCCGCTTCGCGGCCGTCGTCGCTGTTGCGTGCATCTGGCAATAGAAGGCCTTGACAGAATTACGCTGTTCCAGTCTGTCATAAAGTACGCCCAATGCTGTTTATTAGTCCCACATCCGGTCTTCCTATTTGGTCTCCGAGCCTTTGCCTTCAGGCCATGAACGAGGCTGACTAGGCACCACGGGCACACACTAACACTTGACTTATACACCATGAGGCGGGCATGTCAAGTGGTTATCCTCCACCCACTACACTCGTGGCTTGGGCTGGAAGTGCCTCTATTACAATTATAGCATCATATGTTCTCTATTCCCGTAAAAGTAAATTACTGCCTCAACCTGGACTAATCGTTGTCTCGCCACCGACAAAGCCGACGCTAGCGAGCTAGTTGTCGCTACAAGTAACCAAATTGGGGAGTTGTTAGTGGTGGGTATACACCGGAACTTGGACCGAGAGTTGCCCCGACCACAACGGGTTTTCCGCATGAACTGATAAGCAACATCGGAAGAGTTTGTAATCGGCTTCCTAGTTGGAAACTGGGTCGAAGAGCTTGAATGACAATGTGTGCAGACTGCAGAGGAACTTGCCTTGACGGTATCACATAGTAGCTATGAACCGGTCTCTTATCCTCTTCAGCGCCAGTGCGCCGGAACAGACATATACGGCGACGTTCCAGCAACTTACAATTACTGTCAATTTTTTTATCAATACGGGGGTTGTTTTTTTACATGGAAATTCTAGGAGCAAGGCTTTCGCAAACGTGCACAGTGGGAATAAACAGGATTGTAGAAGATGGTAACCAAAGCATGTGATGTATAGTATGACGAAGATGTCACATTGGCTTCTCTTTTAATACAGTCGCCTCCATAAGTATATAGCCACCGCAAAAACAAGATGCTTCAAATCATTTTCCTCTCCCCCTTCCCCTACCTCCACGCCCTCTTCCTCTCCCTCCGCGTTTCCCACCGCCACCCCTAGCAGTCTTCCTCTCATCATGCCTCTCGTAAAGCCTCTCCTCACCAAAAGCGCCTTCACCAAACCGCATGTAGTTCACCAAACCGCGGTCTACAACTGCCACCAACACGTTCCGATGCCCGTGCTTCAACCTTTGATACAGCCGTCCAGGTCCAGTCCATGCTGGATTGCTGCTCGGCTCGCTCAGCGGCGTCGATTCCAGCAGTGCCGTCATCTCTTCTAGTGTGGGCAGGCTGTGAAACCCCGTGTCCGATACCGCGATGCGAAAATCAGGCAGCGGTGGGCTGCGCTTCGAAAAGGGCACAGGTCCGCCCGTCTTCCAGACGTGAAAGAAAATCTTGTATGGGCCCTCTGGGCCACCAGATGTTGAGGAGGCCTCAGTTTGTGTCGTGCTTCGTCGCGGTTTGTGTCGCGGAAGCAGACTAAGCTGCTCGTATATGGGCCTGTACGCCCGGTAGAGGCCTGGTGATACCATGGGCCCAAAGCAATGCTTCTTGGGCTCCCTTTGCTTCTCCTGAGTTCTCGTCGCCGCCGTGCTCCAGCCTACCATGGCAAAGAGCCACTGCCACAGCGGAACGCCGGCAGCCGCCGTAGCATCTGGGCTGTCTGTATCTACCGGTGTCTGCTGCTGCTCGGGGCAGCGCAGCACATGGAATCCGGCTCGCTTCAAATTCGTAAAGACCTGATATCGCGGCAGGGACACCTTGCCCTGTTCGCCCTCCTCACCAATGAGCAGCGAGTACGCCGCCTCCAGACTCAGGGGCAAGCCAAAGTCATAATTGTCCGGTCCCCTGTCTGCTGCTCCTTCCTCCACCGGTGCTACGAGCTCGTCCAGCTCCCTGTACGGCCACCACAGATCCAGCGTACCGCGCTCGACCATGTGCAGCGCCTCCTCTGGCAGCAGCCACAGCCGTCCCACGCCGGGCTTTTGCGCCGCGGTGCAATTGACGCCCACCGGCACCGACCGGCCAATGTCCTTCATCCAGCTGCCTCGCTCGTGCTCAATGACGACGACACGGTTCCGCAGATTCAGACGGCCATCATCCTGCCGCGGGTCGGCCGCGCCAGCAACATTGCCCCCGCCTTCGCCTGGCCTTCCATCTTCGCTGTTGCTACTGGCGCTCCAGAAATCGGGCACGTACCATCCGCGCACCCACGAGTCGCCGCGGTGTATGCGCGTGTAGCTCAGCACGTCCTCGAGCGCGCGGCGGCTCGTCTCGAGCACATCGTCCTGGGCACGCGTGCCGTGTGATTCAAAGTCCTTTTCACCCTTTCGGATGGACTTGTTGGAGACACCCCGCTTGTCAAACATGCTCATGAAGAGCTTGTAGTCGGGCATCTCGTCCTCCATGGCTTCCTCCGCAGCGGCGGCACCGTCAACACCACCGGCGCTAGGTGGACCTGCGATAAGGTTTGGATTGTCGTCATCGTCAAAAGACATTTCTAGAATATGCTTGTGATTTTTTGTTTCGTTTTCTTTATGAAGGTGGAGCGTTAGAGCAATCGCAAATTGTCGGCCAATTGAAAAAGTTGCTCTGGGCTCAAGCTCCAAGTTTCACTGAAAGCGTTCAATGGGATAATGCGTGCCTGTTTGTCAAGTAAAAATGCAATGTAGGAATACAGGGGTATCAATTATTTCTCATAGTCTGCTTCGTAGTCAGCGAAAGCAACTGTCAATGGTTGGGAAGGAGTCGAGCCGGCAAACATGAAATATTCAAAACAGTCACTCTCGCCTCATCGGGCAAAATCAAAAAGTGGGATTCAGAGCAGACTTCACAAGCAGTCCACTGCAGTCCGTATAATACTAAATAACCTCGCCTCTTTCAACAATTGCGAGTCTGGCCGAGTGGTTAAGGCGTTGTGTTTAGGACAGTCTGTTTCCCTGTGGAGAGACGATAGAATATCCAAAACCGCAATGGGCATCGCCCGCGTAGGTTCGATCCCTACGGCTCGCATTGCATTAATTTTTTGCCAATTTTTTTTTTCTTCTAGCTCTGCTCGTTTTATTTTAAAGTAAAGAAATAAATAAGATTGCATGCATGGAGTTTTGTTTTTTGCTCTTTTTGGCTACAGTGAATAGATTCTCAACCAAAAGATGAGTGTTTCTGACTGTCGTGCGACATGTCTTGTCGGACGGTGTGGGCTCTCTGGTTCGTCTCATCTTGCTTGGTTCACCCCTCCGACATGTTTGCTTTGTGAATCTTGCCAGACTATTATACAGCTGTATCCCTCCCGGGCGCGAAACTACCAAGTATTTCAGAGGCATCTTGGTACTTCATGGGTTTAATAGTATTACTTTTATTTGTACTGAGAGCTGGACAGATGCCCACGTGCAGCCTTTCGCGGTCTTATTGCCACTGTACCCGAAAATACCCCCTACCCTAAATGCTGATGCCAATGCCAATGTCACCCAGCGCCAGCCAGTACCGTCCCGTCCCTGCCGCAAACGCCGTAACCAATAAATGCCCGATCCCAACGCTTTGTCCGCCAAAATCTGCAAAAAAAAATTAATTTCCGCAACGCCTCCCTATGTGTGTGTCTATGTACGAGATGAAAAAGGGTCGTCCCAATCCGTTGTCTGCCTGCCCGGGACGTACGATGAATAAAGTACAAAGCCCCAGCAGCCTGATACTGCCATGTGGCCTTTGATGTGACGATGATGCCTTGCTAAATGCTGCGTTTGTAAACGGCAACTCACCCCTGGGATAGTGCGACGTACAACAAACCCGCAGTCGCCATCCGATATGCGCCAACCAATCACTCAATGAATGGTTTCTTCTGGCCGCCAACAGTACAGAGTCCAAGAGCGCGAATAGCATCGCGGTCGTTGGCTAGAATAATGGTTCGTGCAGGCAGCATGGGGTTATTAGGATCGACGTGGGACGCATCCTTGGCGGCTTGTTCAATCGCGTCCATCTCCGCCTTGCACCCTTGCTGGTCCAAGGGGCAAATCACAACGGGCTGTCGAATGACAATGTCGCGCGCACCACTTAATTGAACCTGGAATGTGCCCATGTTAGTAAAACGATACTTGCGGACTTGGTTTTTTTTCTGCATTGCGACGCACCTTGACGTTTAAGAAAAACTCAATCTTGTATAATGTTGATTGTGTTGTAAATGTTGTCACTTCATAGAGGGGAAAGGCCGGCTTGCCCCGCTTGATGATTCCGTCTGGATCGCGAAGGTCCTTGGAGGGAAAGCAAAGACCGATATTTGTAGCGTAGCCGGCTTCAGGCATCTTAGTCTTGACAACCTGCACCTGCTTCGAGAGCTTGTTGATTTTCTTGGTCGGCTCGTCCCCTTCCGGGTTGTATGTGATTTCCTCTTCCACCACCAGCGTAATTTTGTCTATCGAGACCTTTTTGGCCTTTGCCGCCCAGTCCAGATTGGGCGACACTTTTATGTATACGGTAATGGGGTCCCCCGGCCCATAGCTCCATTTCGGCAGGCTGATGCCCAGATGAACGAGATTGTCTGATGTGACGAGTTTCGACTCGGGCTTGTTGTACATGCCGAATGTAGACAGCGTGTCGTAGCGCTGTAGCGGCATGGGGAAGGTGTACTTGTACTGGTTGCTGTGGCCCTGCTGTACCGTGACAACAATTTCGTAAAACGTTTCGGCCGTCCTGCTTGGCAGTTGCAGCGAGGCGGGTGGTATGCGGCGATTCGTCTCCTCTCCGCCGCGGCCAAAGGGGATAAACAGGACAAACGGGAGGTCCATGGCGACGACGCTCTCAGCTTCCTTTCCTGATGAACAGCGAAAGAGTAGGACCTCCTTACCGACCACGTCCGTTGTGTCCTTCCTGGCCGTGCCAAGATGTCGCTTTGCCAAGTTGTCCGCATCGGGATGTATTGTTTCTCGGCGATGTAATGCTATTCGAACGAGGGAGACCGGGACCGGCATGGAGAAGCCTTGCCCAGGCCGAATTTCAACTTTGCCTTCAACGCGGGGCTGTTCCGGCGCAGGAAAGAGAGAGTCCGGGTCAGCGCTTTTTGTTCTTGAGACTTGGGGGGGGGGCTGATGATGAAGACGTGCGCAGCGCGGCACTTACCAATGTTGCAGAAATTCCGGGGTAGCCCACGAGGAAGCCGCTGTTGGGAGGCCCGGAGACTCTCACACTCGCCGGAGCGGTCGCCATGGTGTCATGCGGGCTGCTACAACTGAGTCGCGGAGGGGCAGAGCAGTTGTGCGCGGCGTCGTTGTCTTGCTGGATAAGTGCAGCGCACTCTCAATATCATGGGTATTGTTTCGCCGCTGTGCTGTTGTATAGATGCCAGACCAGGGTCGGGGTCGGGCGACCGGTGCAGCGGAGGGTGACGAGGAAGCTCAAGGATACTGGCGGAAGGTGTGGGGGGGGCGCTTTTGGTTGACGAATGCTTATTAGCAAGAGAGTACGTAGTGTCGTAGATGGGAAAACTAGCGGATGCTGTGAGAGATGCGCTGGGTCATGACCTGGATGAGTGATGGATATAGATGATTTGACCGATAGAAACGAGCGAGGAGGGGAAGGAGAAATAAAAGTCGAGACGGCGCAAAAACGATGATTTGGCAAGCGAGGCGGTCGGTTGAACAACAGAAAACGGTTGAGGCTGGCGTCAAGCTGAGAAAGGCTGCATTTAGCGTCGCCTTTTTGGGTGCCTTGATTCTGGTGGTGATCCTCTCTGTATCCGCTGGCAGTTACTACCACTGGGCGATAAATACCGGAGCAGTCAGCAGCATTCAATAGTGTTGACTTTGAGCGCTGGATTTAGGCCATCTGACTAGGCTATCCAATTTTTCTTTTCCGTCTTTTTGGTGCTGAAACAACTGGAAACGAAATGGGCCAGATGCTCTCTTCCGGATTGGGCCTTGTAGCGCGTGTCCAGCTAAAGCTTACGCAACAGACAGGGCAGGGCTGGACAAGAACAACCTAATGACGGAATGATGCGGAATACAGCAGGAGCGCAAGGCAAAAAACACGAAAACAGAAATTGCTGCGATGTTTGGAATCCTTGAATGCTCCTTGTTGTGCCAGATTTTGTATGTGTGCGAGTGAGATGCGACGAGATGAACGAGGCGAACTTGGATGAGAAACACATGACGACGCTTGTTTGGCGGGGAATACAGGCCACTTTCACTCCAGCCTTCACCCGTTTTGAAAACTGTCAGTGAGCACGCTCTGGTGCCACCGATGATCACCATGCGCCAGCAGACCAGCCGTCTCACGGAAACCATCTTTTGGTCTAGCAAACCTGCCTTGGTATACCGAGGTGATTACAGGATAATCAGGGCATCTGGCTACTAGCTAGACATATCTGATTGGGCGCCTTGTGTTTCTTTAGGCTCGGCCGGCTCGCCCATGTCTCACCCAAGGCAGTCTGGGCAGCCACTGGGCTGACCGCTACAATAAAACAAGACAGAGAGACTGGGGCCGTCAATTCATAATAATATAACACCCCTGAATTTATCTTTTTTTTCTTGCAGGTTTTCACGGTATTGAGAGTTAAAAAAAACTTATCTACAGAGTACTTTTAACCGAATTGCTGTTTGCCATGTGTCTTGACCTGGCCAAAGGTAACCTTGCAGAGTATCAACATGCATGGCAGATCCAATTATACAAATTCCTTGACATTTACTTAAAAAAAAATCTTGTTTCAATCTCTGTTTCTTACTGCCCACAGTCCCACCCATGTTCGTCGTCTATTCAAGCACATACGTCGCTGTAGCCTGTGGGCGCAGTGGAACGGTGCCTTGTTGGTGTTGAAATGCCGCTAAACTTACAGTAGACAAGCGCTGGGAATACGGGAACTGTTCTGGTAGTGCTGCAGGGGCGTAGAGGCTCTGTCACCGGCCCTCCACAACCCAACCTCTGCCTCCAAGCTCCTCCAAAAGTTTCGTCACGGCCACACAGTCTCACGACGTGCCATCGTTCCTACCACAGTCAGACGCAATTGAACAGGCGCAATGTCCGTAACGCTCCATACCTCCATGGGCGACCTCAAAATCGAGGTATTTTGCGAGAGTGTGCCCAAAACTGCAGAGGTAAGCTTTCTCTTCTCCTCTCTCTCCATGCAAACCAAAACCCTCCAAGTAACTAGTTAACATGGGGCTCAGAACTTCCTCGCTCTCTGCGCCTCCGGATATTACGACAAGTCGCCCTTTCACCGCCTCATCCCCAACTTCATGATACAGACCGGCGCGCCGGCCACCACTTCACCTCCCGAGAACCCCAAGGGCGGACGTTCCATCTGGGGCGGCACCTTTGACGACGAGATCCGGCCAGCGCTGCGCCATGCCGACCGCGGCATAGTCTCCATGGCTAACAAGGGCCCCAGCACAAACGGCTCCCAGTTCTTTGTCCTGTTTGACAAGGCGGCGCATCTGGACGGCCTGAATACTGTGTTTGGCAAGGTCATCGGCGACGAAGGGTTCGCTACGCTGGCCAAGATGGAGGCTGTCGACGTTGATAAGAAGAGTCGGCCCAAGACGCCGTTTTGCATCGAGCGCGTGACGATTCATGCAAACCCACTGGCAGGCTGAATCATGTGAAAAAGAAAGGGTTTATTGGATCCGCGCAAGGAACAAAGTAGAAACAAAGCACGCAAGTTACCAGCTACGGCTGGTTGTGCCAACCGGCCGCCCCGTTTACGCGCATTATGCAGCCCTCGCGGCGAGGAGATTGCCCAGATGGTTAAAATACGGGCTTGCCGACTCCAAAAAAAAAGAGGATGCCGCAGAGCAAACATACAGCATACATGCTGACCACGAGATCGCGCTGTGCAGCTCAGTAACCACGGCCAGTCCCCGTCATATGGTTTGAGAACGCAATCACGACAGCAAGCACAGGTGGGACACAAAATGTACATCGAAATAACAATAATAGAAAGCAGCAGCCTTCCATTTGGCATGCCATGACATGAATTCGTTCCATTGCTTTTTATGTTTGTGCCGTGTCCGACTAACCCATTGACAATAACCCGTCCACGCTCCATGAAAAGTTTTTCTGTTGAAAACACCAACACCCATATTTCTGAAGAGAGACAACCTCCCATGAAAGCAAAACAATGATCTATCTACCGCCATCTCACATAGCAAAAAAAAAAAAAAAAGAGCGCCATTCCGCGTTTTTACCTGGCAAAGGAATATTATGTAAAGACTAGGGGAAAAAAGTAAGAGGGGAAGAAGAAGAGAATCTCAACATCATAAACTCAAGTCGTGCGTTGTCGCTTAGAGCCTCTGCCAGGACTTTTCATATCGTCTCGTTGAATCTCCTCTGTCCCTGTTGGACTTGGCGTCTCGTTTGTTTTTGGTAGATCCGATGTCTCCGCCACGCCAGCGGCAGCGTCAGCGTCAAGGTTGAAGTTAAAGTCGCCCGCGTCGCCAAAGTTGCCATCGTGCAGGAATGCATCGCTATTGAAGTACTGGTCCAGGTCCACGTTGGGCGCGTCAAAGAACCCATCGGCCCCATCCAGCCCGGGGATGCGACCGGAGGGACTCAACGGACCCAACAGCTCACCAAGCTCACTTATTTTGGCATCTTGGTCGTTCTGCAGACGCTGCAATCGTTCCAGCTCATCCTTGTTGGCATTAATGTGGCTGAGTGACGGGGCGGGCATGACAGGTGATCGCATAATGGGAGATAGGGATGGTGGACTCGGCCTAGAGCTGACATGAGGCTGGGGCGTGGCCGAGGCGGATGGCGGCGGTTGTGTGCGGGACCGGCTTGGCGGCGCTGCCGATGAGCCAGGCGTTGTGGACGTTGGAGAGGCTTGGCCAGCCATAAAGTTGACAAGCTGGCTGCGCTGGTCGTTATTCAGTGTGTTGGGCGCGTTGGCGACGAGCTCAGCCGCCCCGGGATCCAGCGCCGTAGGGTTGCTCGTGGCGTTGTGGTCGTTGATAATCTTCATCATGCGCTCTTGCGGGTTGCTTTCCAGCTCTTGACGCAGCGACGGGGGTGTATCCGAATCTAGAAGCTCCGTTACGTGACCCATTTCCGGATTATGTATGCTAGCTGACTGATAATTCGAAGTAGACGAAGAGCGGCTTTGCTGTGCGGGTACCTGCTGGCCAGGAATCGGCGGTAGCAGGCCTCTAGCACGCTTGCCCATGGGACCGCCAAGGGCACCCGAAGTGTCCATTTGTGTCTGAATAAAGTCGCCCAGGTCCACGACGCTACCATGTCCCTGCTGACCCTGGTTTGTCAGCATACTGGAGATGATATCGCTGACATTCTGAGTGCCGCTCTGGTCTTCAAGTGTCTTCCTAAAGACATTGGCAAGAAAGTTTAGAATGGCGTTGATGGAGTTTTGGTGCCGGTCGTGTTGGCTCTGGAACATAAGCGCTTGGTTGTATAATTCATGGTTGTTCCGTTGGAGTGAGTTGATGGCACCGAGAATTAGTTTTTGTTGTTCTCTGACCTTTTGAAGTTCATCCCTGATAAGTGAAATTTCCTTCTTAGGCGGAGGTGCGTTCTCAGTGGATGGAAGCGAGCGGCCGGCCTGGGCATTTGAGTTGCTTGGCCCAGGGAGCCCCGTGGGATCCTCATTTGCACCCTCCTCGTCGCTATCTGCACGACCAGAACCAGAATTCTTCGAAGCAGTCTCCTTCTTCCCTCTAGGCTTATTGATGAGCCAGAGCAAGTTTGGATGACCCCTTCTGAAGTAGGGGTTGGAGTATTCGCTAGGGCTTTTATTTTTCCTCTCACTTGCGCGCATTGAGTTGTCAGACAAGCCAACGCACTTGTGAAAACCGTACATATTGAGTTGCCGCACAAACGAGGCATAGTTGTTGTGCTTGAACAGCTCAGGGATTAATGTTTTGGCAAATTCGTCCTCGTCCAGCACAATGAATGAGTCGCCCTTTTCCGACCAGCGGATAAGATCCTCATTCTTACGCTCCTCCAGGAAACTATACAGGTCAGTTTCCACTCAACGAGCCAGGGTTAGGGGATACAAACGTACCTGCTAAGCTTCTGCACAAACGGAGGAATCTGCTTGCGCTTAACATGTGCCTCTCTTTTAGCCTGGGCGGCCAATTCCTCCAACTTCTCGACACTATCCTCCTCTGTGGCATGATCACCATTTGGCTGCTGAATTAAAGCGCCCTCATTTTCACCAAAGCTGGCCCAGGGATCTGTAGTCGCATCGTATCGTTGATTCGTCGGTTGCAGCGCCTGGTTCATCTGGCGGCGAGCTACGGCATTTGACGGCCCAGGAACTGGCGACTGGAACTGCGCCGCGTTTGGTGCCATGAGATATGGGTTTGGTGCATATGAATTGTTGTCGAGAAAGACCGATGGATCCGGGTTACCGTTCCAGCGCGTCATCGCATCGGACACGCCGTCAGCTGTGAATTGTTGTGGCATGCCATGCGGAACGGGGACAACTGGTGACGCGCCGGGGGCCGTTCTTTTTCTCGAATTTGGCGCCGACATTATTGTTTATCTGAAAGGGAACGTTATGCGATTTCATGAGCTTGCCGAGTGGCAGCGACGAGTTGGTCGTATCAATGCCCTTCTGTTGGAGGGCTTGGGCTGGCTAAGTGTCGTGGTTGATGTGCCAAGCCAGGAGGCGGATGTTGATATTCAATCTCGCAATGGGCAAGGGGACCAGAGAGTTGGGCAGGTGCTTGTGACCCACGAGGCCAGGTACCCGGAAAGGCGTCGCAATTCTCCAAATAAAGCGTGATTGCGATGGATCGCGGCAGTTGATGGTCTAGATCGCGTTGTCTCTGGGGCAGAACGGGGTGCGTGCCGAAAAGCAATAGGAGCAATGCTGTTGGTGCCGTTACAGTATTCGTGTCTTTCGTACGGTCTGGCGTCGTTTCAGTGGTACAGCAAGTCCGCGGTCGAAGCAAAGGGCAAAATTGTTCAAGCTCCGCCGTTGGTTGAGCCGTTGCTGAGAATCAAGTCGCTCTGGGGCTCCGCCTTAATCTTTTTTGCGGCTGCGGTGTCTCGGTACTCGGAGAAAAGGGGCTGGCCGCTTTTGGTAAAGTAATATTCGCAAGCTTGTAGGAGTATATAGACTCTCTAAAATAAAACAAAAGATGGAGCAGGCCAATATTCCGTCGCTGAAGCTCTTGTGTCTCGTATAAAGCTGGCAAACGTTTTCGTTGATATGCCTGATAAAGGTTCTGGACCAAAATACAGCCAAAAATTAGCGGGCGGATTGACAGCGATAGAGCCTTGCCCCGGTTCTGGCCAATTATGAGCGATGCTGATCAGTCCGCTATGAACAAAAAGTGAAAGCTGTCAACTTGCACGTGACTCATGGCGGGGCAGACTTCCACTGCTTTACATGTAATGACGTTTGCTTAAATGCTTATTATCTTGACATGTTGCGTAGGGGTTTCCTTATTATTAAATTTAGGGTTTCTTTTTGCTGGAGCTTGGTGGCATCATTAAATTGACCACGTGTCTATTTATGGAAGTGGTGCCTGTTGTTTCGTCGTCCTCCTTTTGTGAAGGCGCACTGCAATAACCTTGTCACGGACTTGGTACAAAGTACTCCGTACGTAGCCAGTACTAGGCACCTACTAAATCTTCATCCTAATATGTCGGCGATGCGTTTCTTCGGCAGCCCATTGCGCATACTCTACGACCCCCCCAGACAATAATAGAATTCACTTGATATAGACAAATTTACTTGTAAAGGGTATCAATTGTACTTCAGCCGTCTTATTTTGCTCCGCGACCGGCCAGCGATGATGCCTGTGACATACGTGCATTCTTGGCCTGATCTCGCCGTTGGTCCCATTGGCGGCCCGACCCTCCAGATTGAGCGTCCCTCTTTGCACGCTTCTCGTCACGCATAGATTGTTCTCTGCTCCGGGGATCGATAACCACCAGCTCTTCTTCGGCCTTTTTACGATTCCTCAAATCCTTGCCGAGCTTGTCCGCAGCAAATGACAGCTTGTGGGCCATCCAACCCTCGTCGTCGCTTTCTTCCTCTTCCTGCTTATCCCAGGATGTGCAGCTCTGACAGTTTGCAATAAAGTGTAGGTCGCAGAGCTCTGCCTCCTCGTCTGCGGCCACCTGACCCTCCTTCACCTCACCGTCATCGTCCTCCTCCTTGGCAAACTCCTTACTAGGCTGCGCGCTGTCAAGTCGTGCTTGGAAGCTTTGCAATAGTTTGAGCGTAGCTGGATCGTCCGCTGTAACTGCCTTCGAGCTACCGGCATGTCTCTTGCGTGCTCCTCGGATAGATGTCTCTGGAATCATCGACGCCAGCACTGACTTCTGTTTAGGCTCTTCGTGCTTCTCGGTGTGCACGGTTCTTCTCATGGAAGCTTTCAGAGCGGCCATTTCCTCGTTGGCTATTTGCAAGGCTGTCTTTTTCGGCGGTTCTGCATAGGCACCGTCGGCGTCCTCCTCAATTTGATCTTTAGGCAGCTTGTCTACTGTTGTAGTAGCCTCCGCTGATCCGTCCCCGGTGCGTTGGCGGTTTTCCTCATCCGCACTCTTGACCACAGTACTTTTCTCCTTCTTCGTAGACTTTGGCTTTTTAGGCTTTTCAGTTGGCGGTGCATCAGCTGAACCGTCATCCATGACAATGCGTGTATCGAATTTTGCCTTCTTGGGCAGCGACGGGACCTCCTCGTCCTCCTCGTCATCCCCAAAACTGAGAAGCTGCTTCCCAGCCTTGCGCTTCTTCTTCTTCTCTTTTTCTTCCGGCTTTCTCTGTGTATGCGTGGCAACGCGAGAGCGCTTCTTCATATCCTCGAATGGATTGACCAGAACCTCGATGCGATCGATTTTGACAGTGTACATGGGCCGGTCTGAGCCCTCTTCTACTTCAGATTCACCAATCTTGGCCAGGTTATATATCGTGTTGCCAGCCACGCGGCCGAATAGCGTATTCTTGCCGTTCAGCTCCTCCGTCTTGTCGAGGGTAAAGAAGAATTGACTTCCGTTGCTGTCGATGTGAGCCTCATTAGCCATGGCTAGCAGCCCACGCCTGTTAAACTTAAGTCGAGAGTGGAATTCGTCTCGAAAGTTGATGCCCGTAGGCCCTGCATTCCTGCCACGGCGCTCGTCCATCGGCCAGGGATCGAGGTCGCCGGCGAATGCGCCGCCGTCGTATATGGACTCGCCTCCGTTTCCGGTGCCAGTCGGGTCACCACCCTGCAAAATAAAGTTGGGCACCAGTCGGTGAAACACTGTGCCGTCGTAGTAACCATCAAGGCTGTGCTGGAGAAAGTTGCGACAGGTTAGTGGCGTCTGCTTCGCGAAGAGCTCGACAAGAATTTCGCCAAGCGTGGTGTGAATGATGGCCGATGCCGTCGGCTGAGGCTCCAAGTTATAAATTGCCGACATGATTAGTCTTTGCCCTCGGCGTGGCGTGGCTGTCACTGCTTGAGCCCTGGCCGATGTTGGTTGGCGAAAAGAAAGTGGTTGTCTTCCAGCTCCATGGTTTGGTGTGGCACCGTCGCTGCCCCACACAAGAACAGACGCTGTGACTTACAATCATTTACGAACAAAGCTCATCCACCAGCATATGTACATAATTTGTCAAAAAAATAACAGAGGCTCAATCCAACATACTGTAGAGCTCCATTGCCCGTGTGCGTACGGAAAGCCCTCTATAAGCCTTCGCGACCAGTACTGTCAGCGGTTCGAAACGCGTCGCATCCGGCGCGTCCTCACAGCCCCCTTCAACCAGCATTCACAGATGGCAATATGAGTCGGCAGGTTGAGCTGGCTCTTATATCCTTGATGCCATCATATGGCACAGATCTTCCACCGTCTCTGATCGAATTAGCAAACTCGCTACTTGCACAATCTCGCAATCAGGCAAGCACATTGAAAGCTGAAGAAGAGATTGCCCGGTTGTACGCCTGTGCAAATATTGCATGCGACCGACTGAAGATATCGCTGGATCTACCGCCTATTGAGCCACGACCTCCTGTACCGCCCAGGATATATAAGCGATTATATGCACATCTAGACACTATCCTGCCGGCCGCCGGCAGTTCTGCAAGGCGTAGCTCAGGGCGCGTCCGCACCCAAGTCTCAAAATTCGGCGCGGGAGAGAGCACAGCCAGCTCACCATCCCGGCCGCTTCCGTCCCGTGGAACGCCAACAAAGGAGCAAAGCTTAAGCCAGTTCCGCAAGAAGACCACGCCAATTTCGAAGAAATCTGCCAATGGCGCCGAAGGCGAGAACCAGCCCCCTGGCCTGCCGCCGTGGGTAGCACCCGTGATTCGATTCTTCAGTGTCGAGACGGGAAGCAAGAAGCTAGCACCTACAATGCTGGCGGGTGTGGAGTCTATTCTGTTTCCGGGGGGCCAGAAGGAGCGGGAGGACTGGGCGAACGGACAGACCACAGAGGTCCTGGCCGCTGTACTATACCATGTCACTGTGCGATTTCAGGCCGTTGTTTCAGGCACACCCGTGGACAGTGACAGCTACGGACCTATTCGAAAAGAGATTCTGGGCCTCCTAGGCAAGGCGCGCAAAGAAGTTGTCTTTGTTGGAGCAGAAGATGCTGGCGCCTGGGATGAGTGGACCAACATTAAGGTCAAAGACTTTGACGACATGGTTGAAACAGCGCACGAATCTGGCTGGCTGGATAGTGACTGGTATAGAGGGATCAGTGACGTTGTTCAGAGTATTGGTGATGCCGATGTTGACATGGACGAGGCGGACGACGGCACGTTGGAAACAACAGGAAAACGTGCTGACACCATGTTACAGGATAGGTACGACTTTCTTAGCGAGAATAAAAGAGCCGACTACAAAGCCTGGAAGGAAGTGCAGCTTGCTACAATCCAAAAGCTAGAAGCGGAACAAGGTGCTATGGAGATAGACGCACATTAACATATATTGGCAATAGATGCAACGTGTTTCGTCACTGACTGCAAGGAGAAGCTGCAATAGTAACAATTGTTCATGACTTTTATACATGTTTGCTAAACTAAAAATAAGCATGTCGTGGGCTCATATAGTTTTCAGGATATGCCTTTGAGCTCTGATGTATCCAAGCACCGAGCTCAAGCTATTTTCCCAACAATATAAGGGTGACCAGCGCTCAGTCCACCATCGACAGCCCAGGCCTGGCCATTGACATAGCTGGACTCGTCGCTTCCCAGGAACAAGGCGACTCGGGCAATCTCGTCCGCGTGGGCGCCTCGCTTGAGAGGGTTGATCTGGCCAATCTTCTTTTCGGTACCACGGGCACGAGCCGCATCGTACATGATTGCTGTCATGTTGGTCTCCACGACGCCGGGGCAAATGGCATTTACGCGGATGCCAGTGCCAGCGAGCTGGTAGGAGATGGTCTGCACGAGCGAGATGACGGCAGCTTTGGAGGCCGAGTAGGGCGCAGTGCCAGCATTGGAACGGATGCCAGCAACAGAAGCGGTACCGATGATACTACCACCAGACTGAGGTTTCCCGGCCGACGTCTTGGCCATGGCTGGGGCGGCATGCTTGGCGGCGGCGAGAACACTGCGCCGGGGAGAGATGGGTCAGCAGAGATACGGAACAGCATGCAGGACACCATGGGAAAGCGACTCACCCCCAGGTATTCAGTCTGAAAATTTCCATGAATTCCTTCTCATCAAAGTCTGTGAATGGCGAAATGGGCTTTCCGGTCATGCCGGCATTCGCGAAGAAGACGTCGAGACGGTTATATTTGGCAATGGCGTCGTCGACGACAGCCTTGATCTTGTCCTCGTCACCGGCATCGAATTGGCGTGTATGAACTTCCACAGAAGGATAGGCAGCATTGATTTCCTTCTTGTGAGCTTCTAGGTTGCTGTCGTCAAAGTCACAGAGGTAGACGGCCTTTGCGCCGCTCTCAGCGAATTGGTGTGCAGTCGCGCGGCCGATGCCCATGGCAGAGTTGGCGCCTGATTCAAGGCATGGCTAATTAACATTGCTGCAGTGTTGAATTGGGGTGAGGGTCGGCGATGTACCTGTGATGATGACGACCTTGCCCGCCACGCGGAGTGCGTTGGAGGGGCCGGCCTTGCGCTGGATGGGAGGCAAGCCGGTGCTAACGGAGCTAGTGAGCTGTTGGCCAAGGGCCGCGATGCGCTTCTGTGCCTGATCCGCCATTGTGAGTTAGTTGTATGAATCGATCGCTTCAGCTGTGAGAGTCTGTAATGACCAACGTTGTAGAAGTGACAGCTTGGTACTTTGAAAGTGAGGCCTAGGCGATAGATAATAAGCACCTGTCAGATTGACCACGGCCGGGCCTCCCAAAAAGTCCGGCCTTGGAGCCAGCCGAGGTTCGGGGCAGTCCAAAGCTTGGGGTAATTGGACAAGCCTGCAGCCAGTGAGCGTGGGCGTTACAGTGGTTCGCCCCAGATCTACAGCGCCCCAGCCGCCCCCAGCTTTGACATTTCAGACGGACATTTCGGACATTTCAACGCATGCAAGTTGGACATTGTCGTTTTGAAAAGACCAAAAGTAACTTTGCTGGTATTGTACTCAAGCATGGTGATGGGTTGAGTACAATACTCATAACTAGATGTACGTGCCTATTGTTTGGAGGATCCTCACTCACGCCTCTGTTGTACTAAAAAGGCTACCTAGGTACTTAGTACCTTCGGGTGGCTCTTGCCGCCTTGTGATCATCGATTGCTTCAACTTACTGACTAGCACCAAACTCGACTTAGTACCTAACTCTCCAACGGCGCCATGCATATCTTCTCCAACGGAAAAGAAATTGCTATCTAGTTTCGGCTTTTCAGATAAGCAACCCGTCAACTCAAGCAATGCAATTGACTCAATGCACAGGCCACACGCGTCCATGGCTCGTCTCTGATCTGCCCTTGATCCCCTTTCGTGGCCACAGCAGGCCGAGAACTGAAATCTGCTGGATCAACTTGCTTCAGAAGATTCTCACCCTCTGATAGATTTACGGACAATACCGCCAGCATCGACCTGCACATCGATCCTGTTTGACCTCGGACTGTAGCTGAGAGATTATACTCCTTCAACGTCCGAGTTTTTGGGACTCTTTGCACACCGGATTGGCCAAACGTCTATTCATTCGTCGATGCAGAAATGAGCGTCTCAGATCGGAGCCTCACTAGTCATTGCATTGTCTTCTATCTTTATTCGAGTTCCACGCGACACAAACTATATTCTACTTTCCAGCTCCGTCATACAATGCTCCCGTCGGCGTTCAGTTTGCGCCGCGTCAGGCCGTGGAACATGACATGCCAGTCACAGCCAATGGTGGCCGAAGTATACAGGTAACCACTGGCCTCGTGTGAGATGATTCGGTGCCGCTGTCAGTTTGCTGAGCGCAAATATGCAGTCCTAGACTGTCAGCAGTCGTGCAAGGCAAGCGCATATTGGTTGACGCGCCACACTATTCGTTATGCAGTAGTTGATGATTCCGGAGGACTGAGCGCGCCAGGTTCATCTGGAGCAGTCCTACTCAAGCGGCAAGCCACAACTATGCTCAGGCGCAGCTGACCTGCACGCTACCGTTGAAGAAGTAACCAATTCAGCTATGCAATTTCAAAATTAAACAAACAGAAATTACGTCATGCCCGGAAATCTGGAAATATACGAGTCCAGATGCGATTTCGGCGTTCTACCGATTACGGTAATGCCCTTCATCAAAATCCTGGCGGGGCAAGACGTTGCATCCCGGTTTCAAATGTGGAGCCGCCACACAGTTTCGTGTAAGAGGTGTGTGAGAAAAGCGCCCATTTTAATGGCATTCAAGTCCAATGCGCCTCAGAAAAGAGAAAAAATAAAGGAAAGGAAGAAGGCGCAAGACGGAAAGCGAACAGCCGTAAAGGGAGACAATTTACCCTTGACTCACGCAAGTTCTCTCTTTTGAGATTGTGGAAGTGACTGCATGTTTCCACCACCTGTGGACATCGGTTGCCAATTTGCGCCAGAATGAAGCTGCAGATATTCTTCGGAGACCAGGGTTCATATTGAACAACAAAAGAAAGAGAAAAAAAAAATCTCGGCCATGCAATTTGAAAGAAGAGCAAGATAGAGGGCGGACTCCATGTACCATGTGGCTGACTTGAACAGATGGGACCGTGTCATAGTCACAACCCCAGTCCTGGGTTTGGCGCGCCAGAGTATCAGATTCCCACCTTACTTCTTCCCTGACCCAATTCACTATATGTCGAGACACTGGCCAAGCCACTACCCACTCGCCTTGCTCTTATTTCTTACCTTTATGCTCGAAGCTGTTGGAAATTGGGATGGATATGCTACACAGCCATTTTTAATAGCGGGCCGCCCCAATCCTTATGCATCCCTCTTCCGACAATGGTACGAGACCGGGCCAGGCTGCTATTTGCACGCTCAACCCATTATAGTCATGAACCCTACTCTATTGTTTGCAAACATTCAAACCGGATAAAGAGTTTTCTTCTTTCTTTTTTCTTACATCACTTCCAACGATCACAGGTTCGCCTGGTGCGTTCCAAGCTGGACCTCCCTTATACCATACAGAGCACCTCCCCAGGATCGCTGCCATTCCTTTGCAAGTTGGCTAAGGGGGATCAACCTCGCAGCCTCACAACCGAACTCGAGCAACACAAAAGAGCACATAATATCGCAGGTCGCCGTGCGACGTAATAACCGAGCCGGCTCGTATCCATTCCTCCAATCGAATAGTCGCGCTGTCGCCGCTTCTATTACACGCTTCTGTCTTTCTTTCCTACCCAGTCATTCGTTCATGTCTTTCTTTTGGAACATTTTACCTCAATAATATTATATTACAACTCATGCCTTGTCTTCAGCTACAGCCTTTGTCGCAACTGCACTTAAAAGACAGGCATCACATACAAGAAGGCATCTAGCTACTTGCAGGCAAGCAATGGAAGCTTGCGCAGGAAGCACCTGGGGCGCCATCGCAAGCGACATACAAGATGCTCCGGGCTGCATCAGAGGCTGCCGAGATAGCCTTCGACGGCTACTCGCACCAAATGAACAGACGTATGAGGATCTCTGCAGGACTCTCGTGCAACTTGATGAGCCCCAAAGAAACAACATGCTAGTCGGGCTATATTGTTGCGATGCGCAGCTATGTGGAGTTGATAATATCGGACTTCCTGGCTTCGACCGTAAGGAAAAGCAACTCTCTGCCCATTTTTCTCCAGCTTACTCTTTCTACCCTCGTCGTCATTCTCACCCTGTATATACTAACAAGCATGTTTAGCCAACGTCGACTACATAATCAATGTTTGTCAAAGGTAACATGAACATTTCTTTTCTCGTCGCTAGGTCTCTGCTGTGCTCATTGCTGAAACCAGGAACAGTTTAGGTTTTGCGTCGATTCGAGATCCAGGCCCACCAGCAGCTACGCATGTCTGTGTCAACACTCTTTTGCCTAGCAGTGATATAACCTGTTCAAGGACAACCATTTTTACGACGACGACTCCCAACTCCTCAAGTTCACCGACAACGAAGCCGCCATTATCTGACACACCTGCCAAGACAGAGACGGAAACTACGACGAAGCCATCGTCAGGTGGCACAGCGCGGATACCGACATCGTCAGCGATGACAAGCACCAGCGACACCGGGCCGGCCCTGCCAAGTATTACTTCCTTAGAAGACCCTGGACTGACAAAGAATGTATCTGGGGCGACACGGGATGACGGGACGGGCGGTCTCTCAACAGCCGCAAAGATCATCATTGCTTCTTCTGTGGGTGGTGCGATCCTTGTTGCGCTCATTGCTGTGCTGTGGCACTGCCGGTATCGCAGAAAAAACAAACAACTAGAGACACCCAGCGATGCGCAACCCAGCCTGCCACTTGATCAGCCTAGTGAGGGAGGCTCTCACGCCTCACAACTTGTGTCGCCGTCCCCGTCTTATCTAGGACCGAATAGTGCGCCGCTTACGCCGCCACTGCGGTTGAATGAGCGACGACTTTTAGCGACGGGCTCAACGGAGCGTCTTCTTGAGAACCGACCTTCTCGTCTCAGACCAGGGTTTCATCTTCCCGTTTCGTCCAGAGCAGGCGCTGCCTCTCCCAGTGGGCCTATCATGACACCAGCCTTTGCCTCTGTTGCCGCGGTAGAGCGTCGACCTTCGGCATCATCTTCGCCAAGCACAAACCGAGCGGCCGTATCAAGTCCTGCGCGGAGTCATTTCTCTCAAGGACCCTACTCACCAACGCTAATCAGTCCTGGGCCGCCCCCTGATAGAGAGCTCCCAAGTACACCTGTCCGAGCAGCCGCTGCGGCGCGCAGTCGAAGTCAGCCACGGACAGATGTACCATCACCAGACGCGATTGGGGTCGCACTCGAGTTCCCACCGCAAGAATATGCGCAGCCGAGGCAAGCTGGCAGCAGTGGAGGGGTTGAGTTGGACTCTAGGGTCACTTCAGGGCCTGGGGGCGGAGGCTGGAGCGACAGCTGGGTCTTGTCTGAGGATGGAGAGAGACGACATCTGGCGCCGCCGTCAATTCCAAAACGTGCGGCGAATCGCAGCCCGATACTGGAGGAGCGGGAGCTGGAGAGAATGGCGGGCTCATACTGACGTGTAAGATTCTGACGGCTATAAAATAATGAAGCATAGGTAGAAATGGTTTCGTGTATAAGAGGAAAGCCTGCTGTTTTTCAACTAGATTAGGCATACATATCAGTGTACAAATAGATTAGACGGGATACGTGAGATGATACAATCACGATACATACAGTTAATGAGAGACAACAAGTTGTATATTATGTGGGTACTGTAGAAATGTATATAACTCGACACCAATTATGTTTTTTTATTTTAAACACCAACGCCCTTGAGCGAGCCAACCAAGTCGGTAATACTCTTCTCAAGGGAAATCCACTGGATGCCGAGCAGCTCGTTGGTCGCGGAGGCGTCAATCCGGAACATGCCCTCGGGCCCTGGCAGCTCGCCGCCCTTGACATCGGGGCCAGGCAGGGCATCCCGTCTCTCGGGGAAGTGCTCCGCCACGATGGCGGCCACCTGCCGGTTATCGAAGCGCCCGCCGACGATGAAGAGGCGCCTGCCGCCCGCGGCCGCCTTGTCCACCGCCTCGACGTGCGCCGTCGCGACGTCGCGCACGTCCACCCACAGCGGCACGGTGCCCGTGGCGGGGATCTCCTCTTTCCACTTCCCTTGCAGCAGGGCCACGACGCGCTCGTTGGAGGTGTTGATGGCCTCGGCGGAGGCGAGGTGGTGCGCGACCGGCCCGAACACGAGCGGCGGGTTCACCGTGACCAGGTCGAAGCCGGGCCGCTCCCTCTCGACAAAGTCCCACGCCGCGCGCTCGGCCAGCGTCTTGGAGACGCGGTACCCGACAATCTTGTTGGCCAGGGCGTCAGCGGCGGTGTTGGGGTTCCACGACTGCTCCGTGTACAGGGTGCCGTGGTCAAAGGCCTTGTCGCCGTCGAGGATGGCGGCAAAGGACGAGGTGACGACGACGCGGCGGACGCTGGGGGCGTGGGCCGTGATGGCGCGCAGGATGCCGACGGTGCCGTTGATGGCCGGGTCGAGGAGCTCCGTCTGGGTGTCGGTGAAGTTGTAGTGGAAGGGAGATGCGGTGTGGACGACGGCGGCGAGGGACGCGCCGTGCTGGCGGAGAACGTCGTCAAAGGCGGTCGGGTTGGCAATGTCGCCGACGGGGACGGCGAGGAGTCGGCCAGAGGAGACAAGGGATGGGTCGTGGGAGGAGAGGAGTGTGTCGGCCTTGGCTTGGGTGCGCACCGTGGTGATGACGCTGTGGCCCTGGGCGAGGAGCTGTTCGAGAATGTGGGCAGCGATGAAGCCGGAGCCACCTAGGAGAAACGAAAACTTGTTAGAAAACGTAAAAGTTGAAAGACGGTGAGTCAATTGGTAGCTTTTTCAAGCTTTTGGCGAGTAATAATTCCAAATGAAGCTATCGAGAGTGTCGATGGTGGGGTACAGGGGTAGGTAGAGGGGAAGAAGGGTGTATGGCTGTTTCAAACTTACCAGTCAAGAGAATAGTCTTTGCAGCCATTGTGAAATGTGCGTCAAGTGGTGATGTTCGCTCCTCTTTGAATTAAAAAGAGGGATTGGGTTTTTATAGTTCAAATGAAATTTATAGATTATAAATCTAAATGTTGGTTAAAAGGAGCGGCTGAGATAGTATTTGGCCCTCTGTGGCTATCGCCGTCCAATGCCCCTCTGCCATCGGAGAAAAGAGCGGTAGTTCATGCGCGAGGTACTTGTCTGACGTCAATCACCTTCAGCATGGCGCATGTCAACTTAATTGGCAATTGGTGGTACAAATGTAGATAGTACACGCTAGCCAACATATTTCCTCCCAAGCGTACGATGCAGAGTAGCCCTCGAGTTACCATTTGGCTTTTGGAAGCGAGGCTAGATATGCAGCCCGCCAAATCAAGGGTGACTGGCATTTTTCCTCTGGAGAATTCCTCCTACATTTATGAAGTCTCAGTTTAAGTACCTTGGTTCATGTAAGGTCCCCCTGTATACCTCACATAAAGTGCAATGGGGGTGGCGTGCTGCTGCATGGGCATGGTCGCGATAAAAAAAAGATAAAAAGATCAGACAGCCAGCAGTAAACTCCGGTTGACAAATGCCAAACATCGGATTTTAGAAACGACAGCACACTAGTTACATTATTGGTTATTTCGTACATTAGTCACGCGGTACTTAGTACAGCCAACTCACAATCTACCATATCACCGCCGCTCCACCACTTAGGTATCAATTTCCAAATCGAGCAAACCATCTTTATTAGCCGTGAATCAATAAGTATCATATAGCCTAATTTGCTTGCCAAGGACGTTGCTCAGTGAACATTGACCCTCTCTCCTCGCCATCTGCCAGCTGTTACAAACGTCAAAATCCTTCTATTCAACGTGGCCGGCACTTGACAGTTACAATTAATTGTAGCTTCCCATAGCTTTTAAGAGTAAAGAAAAATGCATTTTTGTTATCCTACAGGATATAGTGGTGATATCTTTTTTGCTTGATTGCGTCCAGCCCCAAACGGTTAATGTACAGATAATTGTTTTAATGGCGGCATGACAGCGCCGCGCAATGCCATAAGTCACCAGCTGTCTAAAACAGGTTCAATGAAATGCTCTCTCTCCAGCAGGGAAAAAAAAAAAGGACAAAAAGAACAGAACCAAGTCAGCTCTTGTCCAAATCTTGCTCTCCACGCTCAACACTTCGTACACCACCTCCCAATCTCCTAATGCTACGCCATAACAGGGAAGGAAAATCAAAGGCAGTAGACAAGAAAAAACGCCTTGGACCACACGCCACATCCCCCGACTGCTGGTTTATTCCGCAGGCGCAGGAGGGGCTGGTGACTCGGGCTCAGGATGAGGCACACCATTCAGACCTGGAGGTGCAGGAGGTTCAGCCGGTACGGGCATCACCATCGGGCCGCGGGCTAGAACTGGTCGGCCGGGCAAATCTTCGCCGCGAATCACAATCTCAACCTCCTCCTTGTCCAGCGTCTCGTACTTGACCAGGGCATGTGCCAAGAGATCCAGCTCTCTTCGCTTCTCCGTCAGTAGCTGGCGCACATCCTCATACGACTTCTTCAGGCTCTTCTGCACCTCCGACTCAATAATGGCCCTCGTCTCAGAACTCAGGTTCTCGTAGCGACGGCCGTACTCCATGGGACCCAGTGCAGCGGACATGCCAAATTGAGCCACCATCATAAAACCAAGATCCGTGGCGCGCTCAAGATCCTATTTTGAGTTAGCGTATCAGTCACGAAGATGGGTTGGCAATTTCATCTAGAAAACGTACACTTGAAACTCCAGAAGTTACCCTGTCGTCACCATAGCGCATCTCCTCGGCCATCTTTCCGCCGAGAAGAACGCGAATGCTAGCCGTGTATTCGGCAGCTGTAGTAGAGTACTTATCCATAGCTGGTACGTGTGCAGTATGTCCGAGCGAGCCACCTTTGGGCAGAATCGTCACCTTGTACAGCTTGCTGTCACTCTCCTTGTCATATAGCTGAACAAGGGCGTGACCAGCCTCGTGATATGCTGTCATTTCCTTTTCCTTTTCGGAGATAACCATTGACTTCTTATCCGCACCCATGCTCACACGATCAAAAGCCCACTCAAGGTCCGCCCGCGAGATGATGCTTGCCTTGGCACGGCTAGCATGGAGAGCGGCAAAGTTGAGCATGTTCTCCAGCTCAGCACCAGACCGGCCAGGTGATCGGGCGGCAATAGCCTTGAGATCTACGTCTTGTGCCAGCTTAATCTTTTTGGCGTGGTGTTCGAGGATAGCAATGCGGCCACGAACATCAGGTAGGCCAACGTCGATGTGACGGTCAAATCTGCCTGGTCTGGTAAGAGCTTTGTCCAGGAGTTTGGGCAAATTGGTAGCAGCCATGATGATAATCTTGGTGTCCTGGTCAAAACCATCCAATTCGGTTAAAAGCTGGTTAAGAGTCTGCTTGGAATGAGCCTGATCGCGAGGGTTGCGCTTTCCACCAACAGCATCCAGCTCATCAATGAAGATGATGGCAGGCGACTTGGCTTTGGCAGCAGCAAAGAGCTCGCGAACACGCTTGGCACCAACACCGACATAGATTTCATCAAATTCAGAACCAGACATGTAAAAAAAGGGAACGCCAGCCTCACCCGCTACGGCTCTGGCAAGAAGAGTCTTGCCAGTTCCTGGAGGGCCGACGAGAAGGACACCTTTGGGAAGTTTTGCACCAAGATCAGAAAACTTTTCGGGGTTCTTGAGGAACTCAACGACCTCTTGAAGCTCCTCCTTGGCTTCTTCGCATCCGTGGACATCGCTGAAACGCGTGTTTTGGTTTTCAGCTTTCACTTCAGAGTCGGTCTTGCCACCAGCGCGGCGGAACGAGCTGAGGAACTCAATGAGAATTGTGACGGCCACAAAGCAAAGATAGGTAACAAGGATAAACGTGGCAAAAAACTTGACCCAGCGAAAGATGAACATGCGCGTGGTTTCTTGAACAACAACGTGAATAGGCTCACCCTTGCCTCCAGCGGTGGAGGTACTGAAGCCAGCACCACCGAGCGCGGCATTGGCAATGGCACCATCGGCACCCGGACGGCCAAAGACGGCGCCAGAGTTGGAACCAGCTACGGAGCCAGCACCCGCGTTTAGGGATGCGAGTGCTTTTCTGTACGCATCCTCGGTCGCAGCGTTGGTAGCGAATCGGCCTGACTGGTAGCGCTCCGCGAGAATGCCGGGCATGTTGGCACGGAGAAGGAGCTGATAAAACATGTTTTGCGCATTGGCATTACCAGGATTTCTGTTTGCGGATTCCTCGGCGCTGGCGAGCATGTTCCTGGAGATGCCGCTCGATGATGAGGTACCAAAGAGACGGCGGCTGGCGACGGGTATCGTCCGAGGTCGGAGGCCAAGGGCAGCTGATTCTGCAGCGTACTGTCGGTAAGAAAACGGCGCAAGGCCAAGTATCGTTTGCGGTTGCGATGAAATACAGCGCATCTGGGAGGGCACGGAGAAGCGCGGCGATGCGCCTCGCCTGGCAGCACGCAGTCCTAGGCGGGACAGCGTGGCCGCGGCTTGGAACTCTGCCATAGTTGCAAGCTGACGCGGAACCGTGTAGAAGTTGAATCCCAGATCAACAGCCGTCAATAAGTGTATCGATCGATTCTAGAGCCAAGTGGTAAATCGGATATGATGGATTTTCCCGGCGGAACGCGAGTGACCGGAAGGCAGCACGCTGCTCAAACCCTCCAATTGCCTCCTTGCTGTGGCGGATTTTCTCAGCTGATTGGGCGTGACAGCAGTAAATTGACAGCGGTGTATTGCAAAAGAGGTTATATGCCTATATGCATTGTAGGAAACTTTGACAGTCCGATGGTATTGGTTGGGATTGTTGGCCTGATGGAACGTCAAGGCCCCGTGATGTTGTTTCGCCTCAACGAATTCGCAAAGAGGCCATCATCAATGTTGGACCCGGCTGTGGGCTTGTGACGTTTTTGCTTAGTCATTTTCCTTCTTCCTAGCCGGGCCAGATTGGGTGGCCACTGTTTGTATTGGCCAGGATCACCTGACAGAAGCCGCTAGAAACGGAAGCAGCTCGGCAGTCGGGACGCCGCCAACAACCAACTTGGAGCTTCCGCGCCGACGAGGCCAGGGCAATGTGTGTTGGCCAACAAGACGTACAATTTTGGCATGCGCTGATTTGACGCAATTCCCTGGTCATGATCCATCTAGTGAACGCAAAGCAGCTAACTCAGGCTGTCTTTTTTTCTCTCTGTATTTAGGGCAATTTCCCAAGTTTCCTCAAATCCCTCTATTTTTGTCACGGAATGGATATCCCCTGCCTGGATTTAGTAGCTTTTGCCCTATATCGGGTTTGTATTATGCCCATCCTCCTTTGCTTGCGCCCACACGCCAAGTTCTCACCGATTGCGGGTAAGAGGGGCAAGAGGGAGACCAAGTGACAATGGCCAACAGAGCGCAGAGCGGTTCTTTGTTTACTCCGTCACAACGCCATATTTGCGAAGGAAATGTGGTGTGTCAATGGCTTGATGCCTGTGATTTCCAGTAAATCCGCAACGTCCGGAAATCTTGGTGTAATTAAAGGACCACACCCCAAAATAGATACGAACAAAAAGGAACAAAAAAGACTTTGCATCAGGCCGCTCCCGGAATTGCGGAAACAGTAGTTAACGCAAAATGGTGAGTCAAGTGCATTTCACAATTTCTGCCTCTTTTTTTATACATGTCTGTACGCAGGACTTGTGCTAATGAAGACTAAAAAGCAAATTGCTACCGAACTGGTACAGCACGTAGTAGAATCATGTCTCACATTTGGGGGAGGGGCCTTGGCTGTTTCCTTGCTGGCATAGCCCACAGGTCACCATTGTGCCGGGGAAAGCGGCTCACACCAGTGGTATTTGTGATGTGTCAGAATATAATTTCGTATAAGCTAAGGCCATGACAGAAGCAAAAAAAACAACAAAAACAAAAAAGTAAGCAATCCAAAGACGCGGCCCATTGCATTATGACATGTTACGCTTTGTTGGAAGAAGAAAAAAAAGATTGCGCCAATTTACAGCGAGACAAGAGAATTTGGAAAAAGAAGCCATTGCAAAAAAATACTAGTGTCGGCAGAGACGCTGCGACAAGGATATCAGATTAATAAAAAAAGACTGCCAGTAATCTTATTGGTTACTGTTATTACCACTCAAATTCATGCTCCCATAAAAACAAATTGTACAGTAGATAAAAATAAAAAATAAAAATAAAAAACCGCCCAGACCCATTGACATTGCGACGTGGTGCTGTATGTATCCCGCTTCCCGTATTTTTGGTATCTCGTTCCACCTGTATTAAGTGCTTTCGTATCGTTCGTAATGATATTAATCTTTGCGACCCAAACCCATGTGCATGAATATTATATAGCTCTATAGTGTTGTACAAGAGCGATCCTTGGCAAAAGACCACTCGGGTCGTTCTCCAGAAGGCATTTGGGACGTGTGGTTGTTTAGATGGCAGCGATGCGGCTACTGGGCAGCTGCATGGATGGGTCATCAAACTCAATCTTGGGGCCGCTGTAAAGGTCATAGATGCCGGATCCGTAGGCAGGCAGCTGGCCAATGGTGGCAACCTCAACGGGAGCCTGATACTGGTACCACTGCTCCGTCTCAGCCGTGGGAGAAGGGTAAGGCTCATTGGCGACTTGGGCCTGCTGGGGCATCGGCTGGGTGTATTGGATCATGGGCTGCTGCTCAACGGCTGCAGCGTTGTGCTGCATGGCAGCAAAAGCAGTGGCGTCCTGTGGAGCGTGCGTGTAGAGTGTCTCCCGCATGTTGGGGCTCTGGCCAGCGATGGGAGAGAAACCTGGGCTGCTGGTAATGGGGGTGGTCATGCCCTGGGTAGTAGTGTATGCCAGCTCAACGACGCTGTTCTGGCGCTCAACCTGGCCGCGAGGAACCTGGAACGACTGACTGTGCATGTTGGTGTTCATAGTGGCGACTCCTGGGTTCCCTTGCTCCACGACGTAGAAGGGCTGCTGGGGGATGGACATGGACTGGGCGCGTTGAATCATGGCGGGATGTTGCTGGATGGAGTAGTCGCCGACGGCTTGCATGTTGTACTGGTGCATCTGCTGGTTGAAGTCGGAAAATGAGGCAGCGCGGTGTACCATGTGGTTTCCTTGGGGAAGGGTTTGGCCGGGAACGATGGTAGCAGGGACGGGCCAAGACATGTTGCTCTGTGTAGGAGTGGAAGGTGACTCGCCCATGTCAGAGTCAGAGCTGCAGTCATCCATCATCTCGTGCGAGTTGAAACCACGCTGGTGAGATCGGCGCTGGTGTTTGACCATGGTGGTCTTGCGGCAGAAGCTCTTCAGGCAACCATCATGAGCGCACTTGTAAGGGCGCTTGCCAGTGTGGATGCGGCGATGGCGAGCAAGTGAAGAGGACTGCAACAAATTGTTAGTTTCGCAACAAGTTTTTCGTCTGGTTAAAGAGTCTCGTACATCAGAGAAACGCTTGCCGCAGCCAAGATGTTGGCATTGATGAGGCTTCTCGCCCGTGTGAGTTCGAATGTGGACAGTCAAGGCACTACGCTGGATGAAGCTCTTGCCGCATCCGGGAATCGAACAAGAGTAAGGGCGCTCGTTGGTGTGAATTCTGTAGTGGCGCTGAAGATCTGACTTGCGATTGAAGCTCTGCAAAGCGAGACTAATGTTAGAAGAGAGAGGGGAGATACAGATGATGTGTGGCAACGTACCTTGTTGCAAGTGTCCCAGTCGCACTGGAAAGGGCGAGTTGCAGGCTCATATTCGACCAGTTCGAGGAGTTCCATTCTGACTTGCAGTATAAAACGGACAATGGATGGAAGGCAAAAGTATTATAGAAGTATCGTGAGGAGGGATGTCGATGAATGGGGGGGGGGATGAGAGGAGGGAGGTGTTTTATATATATAAATATGTATGATATAACACAGAACAAGTGAACAAGTAGTTCTTCAAGGTAATGATAGATGATAGATGATGATGGGTTATTAGAGAGAGAGGCGCTCCGGCGAATATATGCTCGGAAAGGCAAAAGGCAGCCGGGGTATACAAGGTGCGGGACCTTGTTCTGAATCAAGTGGGCTGTGACTGGGGGAGGAGAGACAGGTACTGACAGGCCCTAGTGCTTCGTGTGGTGCGGGAGTCCAGAAGGCGGCGAGGGTCTGTTAATGTCGACCAGGGTATTGACCTTGGGAGCAAGGGCCAGAAAGGTGTGCTGGAGTTGATGGGTGGTGCTCGAGCCTTCCGGCAAGCAAGGATGAGGATGGTAGCGGGACCGGGGTGTGGCGTGCAGCTTGTAAAGTAAACGGTTGATCGAAAGTGGTAGTTTTTTTTCTGGACGGAAAGAGCGTTTTGGATTCGAGCCAATGGTGGGAAGAATGAAAGACTTTGTGTTGGAATAGTCGAAGCCTGTGTCGAAGTTGTAGATATTCCAGAGACTATAGTCGAGACAAGTTCAAGGGAAGGACTTTGTTGAGTGGGCAGTAGATGTCTTGCAACGAAGCGACACAAACAAAAAAAAAAAAACAGACGAGAAGCAAAGGCCCTTGTTTGAAGATGTTGCAAAGAGGCAAGGGAGTCAGAGACCTTGTCTTTTTCTTTCTTTCTGGATGCTTTTAAATATGCAAAAGATCCAAAGACGCAAGGAGTAAGAGATGAAGATGTGATTTACGAGAAACAGGAAACACGGCAGGGTCAAGAGGCTATATACATGGGAGAGGCAAAAGAAGCAACACGGCGTTTTTGGGGCTTCGGAGGTAAATGTGGGGATGAAGTCCAGGCCAAAGGAAGAAGACTGTAATAAGGGCTCAACTGAAGAGATAGCAGTAAAAGCAAAAATCGGAAAATAAAAATAAATAAATAAATAAAACAAGCAATGGGAGGCAGGCTTGGGCAAGACCAGCAAGAGAGGAGTTGCGGAGTAGGGTATCCAGCCCAGCGGGCACAGCACGTACTGGTAGATGGAGCCACCATATCGGTACAAAGTAGTTGTTCAGAGATGGGCTAATCCTAATTTAGTTGTGCAAGGGGAGGGCGTGGTGAAATGAATAAGAAGGACATGGGAAGAGGGGGGGTTGACAGCTTGACAGTCCTAGGGGGCGTGTGGAAACGGCATACTGTGCAACACAGTGGCGGGAGATATATGGGGACATGTTAGAAAGAGACAGACAAGAGAGACAGAAAAAGAGCGAGAGAAAACAACTAGACAAGGGCGCCAGGGGTTTAACTTGAATTGGTGGTAGATTTCCCAAGGCTAACTCGGGGAAGACTCAACTACGTACTAGTCAACTAAACCTAGCATGCATGTAAGTCAGGGTGCTTGGTAGGCAAGTCATGCACAGCACAGTGCAAGTTGACCGGATTCTGCCCGCCGCTGGGTGGCCCAGAAGCCAAGCCGTCGGCCTCGGAAAGGAAAGGGGGTGGGAAGGGCAAGTGGGGTGATGTAGGCGTCTGCAGGGGTTATTGTTTTACTGTGTAATTGATTTTTTTTTTTATAAAAATAAAAGAAAACCGGGACCAGATATGGAGTAGATTGGGTAGATTGTGAAATAAAATAAAATAAAAAAGGTGTGGCGGGGATGGGAAGAAGGAGGGAGGTGTGTGAGTTGAGAGTCGAGGTGAAGTGAGAGTGTGTGCCGGCTGCCTTGCTGTGCGTTTCCTAATCACCAAATAATAATACTAATAATAATAATAATAAGAGGCCGAAAAGAAAGCAGCAACAAAGAGAGACAATGCTAAATTGAAAACCGGGGCACCGGGTTTTGGCTACTTTGCTTGCTGGGCACGGCTGGGCGAGAGCCAGACCAGGGGGGAGAGGGGCATCAAAAGAGGGGAGGGGGAGACAGAGAGGGGAAGAAGGCTGGACACCCCTGTAAAACTTGTCATGTAGGTACAGTGTAGGCTGTAGGATTGGCAAAGTGGGCGCTGTAAAACTGCCTAGTTCGGCACTAGGGTACCTAAACCTGCAGCGCTGTGCCGGCCTCCTGCAGTGGGCTGGGCTTGGCTGGACAGGCTGGGACGGCCTGGCTACCTCTGGTAAAAGCTGCTAAGCTGGTACGGGCTGGCACGGCTAGGGCCCTTCAAGCGCGCTAGAGACAGCGCTACAGTGGCATGTGGGTGACAA
>FWCC01000475.1:0-36717 GCA_900169235.1 Zarea fungicola
CTGTGGCACGCCGGCCCGACACATTAGGATTAAAAGGTATAATACTAGCGCCCTAAAAACCACCCTATATATTTTCTTTTATTATTATATTATAAAATATATAATAAAATATAGGGAAGAAGTCCTCCTTTATAATATATATAATATTAGCCTTTATAAGATTCTTAATTTACTACCTATATGCCTTTTTAAGGGGGCTAAAATAGCTAATATCTAGAGGTTAGAGTATATAAGAAAAATATATAGGCATATAAAGTATAATAATTTTATTCTCCTAGTAGTAGAGCTTAAATATAGTTAAGTAGTAACTTTTATGGCTATTAAGGATAAGAAGGCGGTAAGCACCCTTAATTTAAGATTTTATAGAATTATAAAAGTATTTAATCTAATTAATACTAATTTTATTTATTATCTAGCCATTTAAGCTTATATTAATATACTAATCTATAGGTAATTACGCATCTTTAAACCAAGTTAAGAGGAGTTTTTAGCCCTTTACCACTATATATAGTAGCACTATCTAGCCCTAGGAATTAACCGCCTAGATTATAGTAACCTATTCCCTATTTCTAGGCTATATTGCTTTTACTTTTTTACTTTAATCTAAGCTTATAATAACTATTTTTATTATAATAAACCCTATTATAAACCTAGTCTTATTAAAGTTAAAAATCTAAGATAGCTAGATACTATACTTTATAATTATATTCTCTAGGAGAGAAAACCAGCTATAAATAATTATTAGATCTTTATATTTAGCTCTCTAATAGTTATATCTCTATTAAAAACGTGTAGTAAGCTCTGGTTGTTATTATATAAGGTTTTTCACCTAGTGCACGCTAACGCGTCCACTATTGCGTTCTGTGAGCAGAAGATTCGCCATATCTTCTACATTCGCATACCGGGGAGGTAGCCCTTATGAATCCAGCTGGAGAATGTATTTTACTATTGCCTTCTCCTCTAAATTAGTAAGCTTCTTTGAATTGGTGGTGCAGTTGCGTTGTGCGATCCGACCGTCGCGTCGCGCCTATATAGTTGCGCGCGGCACACTATAGATCTTAGCAGCCTGTCTAGAACTAAGTTTTGGGTCTTTTTTGAGAGCCTTGATAGCAAGGACCATCCTTGCCTCTTTTGAAATATTTTCCATTAAAGGTTGTTGTGCAAAGTCAATTCTAAGAGACTAGGTGGCAAAAACTATGGAAAGTGGCCCGCTCGCTTGTCTGGCCCGCTCGCTTATCAACCACGTTAAAGGATGGTAATTTAGTATAGATGTGCGTTGCTTACTTATCTGCGCCGCTTACTTATTAACCACGTTATAATAGTTGCTATATATTACTAATTTAAAGGTTAAAATATTAATTTAAATTCTTTTTTACCTTTTTTTTCTTTTTTTAAGCTAATTTTTTTTTTTTTTTTTTAGCTAAATATATAGATTTTTAATTAGCTACTACTAGTATAATATTTATTTAACTTAAATTAGTGTAAATAATAAATTTTAACCTAAAAATTGGGTTTGAGTACTCTTACTACGATCTTTTAGGGGTCGTGGGGGTCGTAGTGTACGCTAATACGAAACATAGCAACCAATGATGGCCAGCGACGTTATTGTAGCGTCGCGGGGGGTGGGGCCGGATCTTAGTGAAGTCCGATAATCTGTTGTCAATGAACAAAGTGCAATATTTTAATAGTGGCTCTCAAAAGGACCCGTGACTTATGAGAGACAGTCTATTCGAGAAGAATAGAGATCTGCTCCCCCCCTTTGGCCATTTCTTTGTAATCAAGCAAATATTACGCTACACAGTCGAGTCGAGTCGGAGAAGGGTTCAGACAAAGTCCGGGTGCATTATGCCCCATTCTAGGCGGCGGATCCGGCGACTACGGGCGCAGGCAAGGTGGAGACGGCAGTCTAGTTAACTCCGAAGCTCGTCATCGTCATCACCCTGCGTTTCCTATCCAGAAAAGTGTCGTATCTGTATTCACGCTGCCCCCTTGGGACTTTCCCTGCTTCACACCGAAGAAAATCGCCTTTGAAAACAATCATTTATGAGCACTATTCAACACGATGGCCCGGCTCACGGCACTTCCGGCAGAGATTCTGCACCACATCTTTGTCTGGCTTGACCCTCGGGACATGGGCAGACTACCCCGCGTCTGCAAGCTCCTGAATGAATATGTCAAGGACAACTGGAAACTATACAAGGACATATACATAAATCATTTGGTAAGATGTTTTTAGCACTGAAACGACTGGTCATTGCCGGAAAAAAAAATGATGTCTAATTGCTTGTTAGGATGAGCCGAAAAACGGCGATCTAGAATGGAAGCAAGCTATACGCGACTTTGTACGGCTTAATATTATATGTGCACGGCCCGACAAATCGGATAAAGTACACATCTATTTTACATACAAAAGTCTATCTGATGCAAAAGCTAACACGGGAAACTACCTCAGGAAGAAGAGCTAGCGTTTGTCCACAAGGCTGTGACTAGCCTACTCACCAGCGCCTCCTCTCGCGGCTTCACAAACGACAACTCCAACACTCACAGCGCATCCCGCAACGCTGATTTCCTCAAGCAGCTCTTTGGCTCCAGCGAGTCCACGCGTGCCGCCTTTCTCGAGCGCTCCTTTATGTTTGAGCGCGTCCACTGCGAACGGCCTTTGCCGTTCCCTGACGCCACCGACCCCGCGCACGACCCGGAGCTGCACCAGCGCAGCGCGCAGCTGCACTGCCTATATGGCACACCGATACTCAATGTCGGCCGCCTGCGCTCCACGCGGACGTATCCCTTTGCGTGCTCGACCGTGTATGACATGCGAGGCCACACGGAGCGCACCCGCTGGGGCCCGTTCCGAGATGACGGTTCAGACAGGGTCGACTGGGAAAAGGTCGAGGCCGTCATGGTGGTGCTGGGGTACAACATACAGTCGAAGCGCTTTGTGTCCAAGCTGTTTAGCGATGTCTGGAACACGCCGTTTTCTGGGTCGTGGCCACAGAGCTACATGTCGACGGCACCCAGCCCGTCTATCCCACGGGAGATTTCGTCACCAGAGCTCAACGACCCGTATGGTGTCTCGGGAACATGGTACCGTGTATGTTGCACCCTGTCAATTTTCTACTTCTTCTGCTGCTTCTTCTTCCTTTCTTCTTCTCTCTGTTCCAAAACAAAATTTACTGACAATATCCCAAAGGTCGTTTGTTTCCTTGACTACAATGACTTTTTCAGCTACAACTTTCCCATGGGCGACGCGTTCCCGCCAGGATTGCCTCGACCTGGTATTAGCGTTGGAGAGGCGACGCGGCTCATTGTACTAAAACTTCGCGTAACGAGTATAGAGCCTCCTGGGCCTGATGATGGACAAAAGTTGCCTGTCGTGCACTTTACTGGTGACTCGAGGTTGTTGGATGATGCCTGGGATGCCAATGGCTCATCCGAGCTAAAGGGTAAGTTGGTGCTAAAAGCCTCAAATTTTGATTCTCGAAAGACAAATAGAAGAAAACAATCGCGAGAAAAAAAGACTCTCTAATGACTGACTTGTAGCTTCAGGAACCGTTCGCCTCACAAAGGAGGGCGAGGTGCGCTGGACATCCATATCCGTCTACCACGGACAGGAGCGGTGGAAGAGCGAGGGGATCCAAGTAGGCGGCCTGCGCTCCGCGCGAGGTGTCATGGGCTTCTGGTTCGACAGCGAGTATGACGCACACGGCCCTGTGGGACCGACGGCCATCTGGAAGGCGAGCGACTCGGAGGTGCCCTACGGCAAGATTTCAGAGATTTTGCCGACGGGGTTCCTGGCGTACAGCGCGCTCGTGTCTGCAGATGACTCGGACCCTGAAGCCGAGATGGACTACTCGGCGGAAGAGGAAGGCGAGGATGAGGACGACGAGATTGATATTGATTTCGAGGTACTGAGGGGCGAGCTGCCGGCGCTGTTGCTGGATGCGGACATGGAAATTCTGGCTGGCCCTGCGCCTACGGATGACGAAACGTGATTGGGCTGTGTACGAAGGCTGTTAAGGAGAAGGGACGGGGATTGTTCAAGTATAGCATTTTGAGGTGATGCGCTATTTGAATTGATTGAGATTGGTTTCTTTTTCTGTGTTTTTTTTTTTTAAATACATAAATAAATCTATACTGAAGAGCTTTATATAAAGATAAAAAGAGATACTATACTAGTTATTTATTTGCATCAGGCTTCACTTTCTATGCGCGTGCCAAACGTTCGCTTCCTTTCACAGCTTCGACTCCGACTCAACCGGAGGATCCGTATTGGCCTTGTTGTGCTCACAAGTAGCAAGCACCGCGCCGTCCTTCTTGCGGCGCATGACGCCCCTAATGAGGGCAAGACTTTTGCCGGCATGGATGAGTTCCGCCTCAACGATGGTCTCAGTGCCGATGGGCGCGGGACGGAGGTAAGTGACGTTGAGGGTGCGGGTGACGCCGAGGAAGCTCCAGTAACCTGGCTTGGAGACGAGGGCGAGCGGCATGCTCGTAGCCCAGTCAAAGAGCGTGGCTATGGCACCGCCGTGCATGTTCGGGCTGCCGTTACTGTGCCGTGGCTGGACGGTGAAGGCGAGCGTCGTCGTTGGGTGCGGGCCATCGAGGCTGGCGGAGACGAAGCTGAGGTGTGGGCCAATATTTGCCATCCAAGTCTGTGTTGGAGGAGGTGGACCATGTCAGCCGAGTAAAGTATGCGTTTATTTGTATTCTCGTGAAGAATTGGTTGACGGGGAGGGTAGAGTTGAGTGTGTTGGGCGTTGGGGGAATGTATGGATGGTGAAACGTACTTCGTTATTCTGGTTGCTAAACTCTACATATTGCTTAACGCGGTCTTGTGGTGTTCCTTCCATTTCCATGTTTTTTTTTCCTTTTCCTTTGAAAATTTGTGCACTGTACAACAGGAAATGTCAGACGAGGTTGTTGCTGTTGTCGGTGTGAGAGCTCAATAGGCGTGGATCTTTGAGACGAGATGGATATATGGGCGCTGTGTACGGAGTACTCCGTTCTCTATAGCCGAGGCGGGACTCACGTTGTGTATATTGTACCAAACTTGGTATGTGTACGAATTGCCCGTCTGTCGACGGAGTCCCAGTGAACAGTTTGAATGACAAGCCAGGGTACTTATAAGGCAGAAAAAGTTGTGGGGAGAGCGAGTACTATTTAGCACAGGTGTAATCCGCAAAGTGAATGCTTTTGCTTCTCGAGTCCGCGTTATTTGAGGCCAGACGGCGGTAACTAATTAGTTATGATGCCTTTTTTGGGGAGGATGGAGCGGAATTTCGCGACTCCGCTCCAGCTCCTATGCGAGCCTGGAGCAGCCAATTACAGCGGGCTTCTAGTGCTGTCTAGGCAGCCCAGGCTCCAGAGATTTTGGACGGGAGCCTTCCGCACATGTACGAACTGCCTGCTATAGTAAGGTACCTAGCCACAGGCTAGTAGAGTACCTGATGTGGCTTGCTTATATTACCTGCCGCCGGCTCCGGCCCAGAAGGCGTCCTGCCCCATCTTCGGCGTCCATGGACTGCCGAGGTACTCTTCACATGAGACAAGCCAATGAAAATCAATTCTCAATTTGCCCTACCCATCAATTGCTGCCCCAACATCGTTATTCAGCCCCCATGAGTCCTCAAAAAGACAGATAAATCAAAAAGTCCACAGTTCCTCCAGATATCTGGTTCTGATCATCACGTCGCACTCACTGCTGCCTCACCAGTCGCTGTCCTCCCGGGCATCCTCGGCCGGCTCCGTCATCGCGCCCTAGGCCCTGGGAATATCCTAGGCGCAGACCCTGCCAGCCATTAACCATCACCACTATAGCCAGCCGCGGCGATGGAGTTTGTCACCGCCCTCCGGGGCACATTTGACGATCAGAAGCCCTCTCTATTCGAGGTGCTCTCAGAGCAGCAGCTCAACAGCCTGCTACCCCCGACCCTCCGCTATTTGCTCACAGTCGCCACCCACCGCCATCCGCGCTACCTCCTCCGCGCGCTCAACTCCTTTGACGAGCTCTACGCCCTCCTCATGCTCCTCGTCGAGCGCCACTACCTACGCACCCGCGGCGGCTCCTTCACCGAGAACTTCTATGGCCTCAAGCGCGAAAAGGCCCTTCGCGGCGAGGTGCCCCGCGCGAGCATGGCCGCGCCGCACCTCGTCCGCGAGACGCTCCAGCTCACGAGTAAGGATGTCTGGATGAACCTGGCCGTCCTCGTCGGCGTGCCGTATCTCAAGCGCAAACTCGACGAGGGCCATGAGATCAACGCCCCGCGCGCCCTCCTGGGAGCCGCCTACACCCGCATGCCCGAGAACCCGACCCTGCGCGATCGCTTCCTACACTACTATCGATGGTTCCTGACCAATATATACCCGTCTGTCAATGCGGCATACTACTTCGCCATGCTGGCGTTCAACCTTGCCTACCTCTTTGACCGCACAAAATACCACAACCCGCTCATGTGGCTCATTGGCACGCGGGTGCGCCGCATGACAGCGGCCGACTACCAGGCCATTGACGCCTTGTCGGCAAAGTCCAAGGCTGATGGCAGACCTGGCCAGTCTCTGTTCTCGCCCCGAAATATGGGCTCCAAGTTGCTCTCAAGCCTCTCCATCGCCCTGCCGATGAGCATATTTGCGCTTAAATTTCTCGAGTGGTGGTACCAGTCCGACTTTGCCAAGCAGCTCACGCGCAAGGCGACCGAGAACATCGAGTTGCCGCCGCCCATCATCTCCGGTCTGATGAGCAAGTATCTGAAAAAGCCTGCAGAAGCCGACGACGACGAGAAGCAGCAGCAGCAACAGCAGCAGGACCTGGAGGCACAAGACGGGGAAATCACCGCCACGGATGCGCCCGTGGCCAAGGCTTCACGGCTGCCCATTCATGTCGTGTCATATCCCAAAGACTCGTCATTATGCCCCATCTGCCTTGGGGACATTGTTACCCCGACAGCCTGCCAGACTGGGGTCGTCTACTGTTATACCTGCATCCACAGGTGGATCGAGGGCATACACCCCAATCAGGAAGAGTTCATGAAAGACAAAGAGGGAATATGGGAAAGTGGACAGGGTCGATGCGCGGTGACCGGGAGACGCGTGTTGGGGGGGACCGACGGACTGCGGCGCATCATGGTCTAAGATGGTCTACGATGCGACTAAAGCGGAACATTGAAAGTTCGGCAAGCCAAGAATAGGCACGGGGGCTTTGAAATAGCTCATTTTTGCATTCCTGGTCTGGACGGAACATATAAACAAAAGTTTGTACGGTGGAAAGGGGACATGGCATGTACAGTAATTACTGGGTGTGGCCTTTTTTTTTTTTTCTCTTTAGGTCGGCGGTTGCATATTTCATGGCGTTTCACGTTCTATACCCAAGCACAATGATGAGAGACTGTTGCAAAAAAGAAAGAGAAAAAAAGGGTTAAAGTGCATTATGCAAATGCGTTGCTGCTTAACCCTTTTGAGGCATGTAAAATTGAACACGAGCCAATCAGGTAGCGCTGTTGAGGAATCGAAGGTGTAGCTTTGGAATGTTGCTAATAGAGCCTCGCTCAGGTACGGGTCTCCGCGGCGCGTGGCTGGCGCGGCGACGGGCTCTCTGTCTGCAAGGCCCGTCTAGATGGTAGAGGAACGGTGAAAAGGACCCGCGGGGGAACTCCTTGTCTTGGAAAATTCTCCAAGGTCGACCCAGTGACCGCATCTGGAGCCGTTGTCTAAGACACAAACCCACCATCGTCACCAACCCAACGGCATTATTGGCCGAGAACAAACGGCCAGGAACCCAATACTTCCGCTTCCATGCGGGACAAAGTAGCTCTGTCTCAGCTGTCCACGATGCTGGACTCTCTACAGAACGCCTGCCCCCATACAGTGCCTGGCCATTGTTACCAGCCAAGCCATTGTTCGCGCCACTGCCTCCCGCAGGCTCGAACGCATTGCCTCTCACTGGAATGCTCCGTGACTCTCCAACCTTCGGCTGGTGTGGCAGGCCCGGTGATCTTAGCTCTGTGCGCGCAGCATCTCCTCCCGAAGCCGTCGAAACGGCGTAGGTTCTTGACAGCCACCAGCCTTTCTGTCACACTGTCCATTCCAGCACGATGCTGGGCACAATGAAGTCTAAAGACGCCTGGGTGGCGATCGTCCTTTTGGGCAGCATATATATTCTCGTTGCCTGTCCCGAAAGTTCTTGGTTCCCTCTCTTTGATCCCTTTTCTCATCCTCACTCCTACGCATCCTTCACCAGATTTTGACAACCATTCCTTCCGTCACGTATTCTAGAGACCTCGACATCCTTTTGAGAAACTCCTTCAACCAAGTCTTTAGGGTCAACGGACACAGATCCGGGAGTCCAAATTCTCGAATTTGTTCTTGTCATCTCACACAAATCTCCAAACATGACTTACTCTCTAGTAAACTCATATGCTGGAGATGCTCTGATTAACGGCTTCAACTGGGTGGATACCCACGACTACTCCAACGGCTTTGTTCGTTATCAAAGCCAGACCAATGCAGCCGCTCAAGGCCTCTTCGCTGTTGACGAGCAAACCGGTGTCGTCCGCGTCGGTGTCGATCATACCAACTCGTACACAGTTAACGAGGGTCGCCCGAGTATCCGAATCGAAAGCAAAGTTGCTTACAACCATGGCCTCTTTATCGCTGACTTTCTTCACATGCCTCCGTCGCAGTGTGGTGTATGGCCAGCTTTCTGGGCCTACGGAGACAACTGGCCTCATAATGGTGAGATTGACATTATCGAGGGCGCCAACAATGCTCACCGCAACATCATTTCCGCCCACACAACGCCTGGCTGTTTGCTTGGCGACGATGTGCTGAGTATGGCCTCTGGGATCTCACAAACTCAAAACTGTGATGTTGGCACCGACAACATAGGCTGCGGCTACGTACCGCCCTTATCGGACACAACATCGTATGGTGATGCCTTCAACGCTGTTGGTGGTGGAATCTATGCCATGCTCTGGGACGACGAGTTTATCCAGGTCTGGCATTTTAATCGCGATGAGGCGCCTGCTGATATTGCCGCCAAGAAACCCCAGCCCGTCAATTGGGGTAAGCCCCAGGCCGTCTATGGTGGCCAGAAATGTGATGTCAAATCGCATTTCCGCGACATGAACATTGTTCTCAACATCAACTTCTGCGGTGATTATGGCAACGCTGTCTGGCAAAGCGATGGCTGCTCTGCCCTCGCTCCAACCTGCTCCGAGTGGGTGGCCAACAACCCAGCCGCCTTTGCCAACGCCTACTGGGATGTCAACTACATTGATGCCTACGTGCAGACACCCGGAACCGCCGAGAATAGCCTGCCCAGCAGCATACCAACCGCCACGTTCACTCATCTGCCCGGCACTGCTGGCCGTAACGGTGGCGGCACTCGCTTCTTGGCAAATGGCACCTTCCCCAAGCCCACCAGCCCAGAGTCTACCGTCACTACTACCTTGACTTCCATCACCGGCACCACGACCGTCACCGTGCTCCGAAGTCCCATTCCGACGGCCACTCTGCCACCGCCAACTGTGAATACAGACACCAACCCGGCTAATCTGGATGAGTATTCATACCTTGGCTGCTTTGGCTCGAGCAGTAACTTTGAATCCTTTGTGAAGGTGGCCGAGAAGGCGGACATGACTCTGGAGAAGTGCATAGCGATGTGCCACGGCAAGAAATATGCGGGCATCTTCGACACGGGTTGCTACTGCGCGACTGTTCTGGATGCGGACACACGTGTAAGTACCCAGACTTGCGACACACGTTGTCCCGGTGATAAGAGCCAGTTCTGTGGTGGCCGCCTTAAGAACCTGGGCAAGTATCTCGACGGCATCGGTGCCAAAGCCAACGTTACTCTCCCTGAGACGGCCAGCTCCGTGGCCAGTGTTTCTATGCCTAGCTCAACCAACACGTATGTTAGCAACGGCGCGGGCAAGGGCAACACTACAGCGCCCCAGGAACATCCAGTCAACAGCAAGATCAGCAAGGGCAACTTTACTCTCCCAGAGACCGCAGATGTTGACAATGCTCCACCCAAGCTCAACTCTACCAACACAGAGACTCTCTCTGCTGCTTCTAGCAGCTCCGGGACCACGTCAACTGTCATCACCGAGGTCACCATCCCCGTCTACCCCCAGGCCAAGGAGAGCGAGGCAGGCCACGTTCGTAATTCGACTACACCTAGTTTCATGCGCAACTCGACCATGGCGAGCCGCAACGATAACGTTGCCCCATCCCTCCTGTTCAGTAAGAATACAGAAAGCGACAGTCTGGATCGCCGCGACGCGTCAAACTTCCTCCTCACTGTCTACGCCGCTGTTGCTAAGGAACAACCCCCTAAGCAGCCCCCGGGCATGGGACTGCACACGCACATGGCCTATGTCGATTCAACCAGCACTATCGTGACCACAATTACCTACAAGACCGTCCACACACTACAGCCTTCTGAGATTGTCGATGCAGAGTACGTCACCACCATTGTCGAGGTTCACTGTGGCTGCACGGATCACACCTCTGCCACCGTTCCAATGACCACCAAGGTTGTGCCGTGCTCGTCATGCGGTCCTCAAGGCGAGAACCACTTGACTGTTACAGTTCCGCATACAGCCATTGTCTCACCGCCCCCTGCCATTTTTACTTCCAAGATGCCGTCGGGTCCTACAGTAACCCCACCCGTTGTTGTAGGTAGTGCAGCTGGCCTGAAGACGACATCGCTACTTTTAACCACCATGCTGGCCATGGTTCTTCTTCTGTGAAGATGAAACAACACATTTGATTTCTTTTTTTGCGGTTTTCACAATCATTGTTTTTTCAGTTGGCTGGATAATGGGACGGAGGATAGCAACAAGTTTGATACCAAAGGGAAGGCAATATCTTTTTGAAGGGAATTTTTAAACAGGGCAATATAGCATCAGCGTTTTTTTTTGGGGGGGGATTTTGGGAGCATTTGTTATCTAAGCAGGTGCAAATTTGTACTAATTACACAAACACAGTTAGATAGAAGCTGCGAATCTGCAAGCATTTTGCAAAGTAGATCGTCTAGGAACGACATTATTAGCTAGAGAATCACAATAAAGAGGAAAAACTATTAACAAATCAATCGATATCACTTTAAATGATTTCAGCCCGAATGCTGGAGCCGCGTTGACATTCCGACAACTATAAATAGAACCTCTCACCACGGGAAAAAGAAGAATTATATAAATAACTTTACCATATAAACAGAGTACATAAACAGTATCAAGGGGCATGCAGAGATTTAGACGAGATGTAAAGTGCGTGATGTGTGAAATTGGCATGTGCACATTATGACCAGCACTTGTACCTTGGTGCCACTTTGAGCCTCAGCCGCAAGAGAACGGAGTGCCAAAATGGCCCGACTGCCGCTTCTAAATATGTATCTACTACTAGAAATAAAAACTCTTGCGCTTTAGCCAATCCAACGAACTAATCGATTCATCTTTTAGAGAAGGAATAAAATTTGCTTTCCCGGCACCAGCCGTGTAAGTTACTGCCGCTCTCTTCCCCGCACCGTTGTGCTTATAAGCCCCCACGATCTCGGCAGCCATCCGAAGCTGACACAGATGCTCCTAGTGCCTCTCATTTTCCTTCCTATAATTCGTAGCCCTCGTGCAATCTTATCAAGGACATTTGATGATGTATTTTAAGAGCTTACCAGATGGCAATGCCACTGAGACGGCAGTAATTGCCGTCTCCATAGCTTCGTCGGTGCTGTACCTCGCCAACGTCCGCGCCGCGCCCAGCAAGACTCGCATGGTGTACAAGACGCTCTCGACGGCGCTGCTCGCGTCCTTCGCCGCCTTGCGTGCTGGACGTCCGTCGTTCCTCGTGCCTGCTCTCGCTCTTGGGTCCCTCGGGGACGCCTTTCTGGCCTGGCCCGGCGAGGCTAACTTCCTCTGTGGCCTTGGGAGCTTCCTCGTCGCGCACCTTTTCTACGTCGCGCTTTTTGCGGGCATGGGCGCTGGTCACGAACACATCTGGACTGAAACATGGAGACAAGTGGTCGCCGGTGTCATGATGCTGCTTGCGCCGGGCATGGCGGCCGTCTTGATGTCACGGGTCGCGAGTGCTCTCCGTGGGCCTATTCTCCTCTACACGGCGACAATTCTGACCATGGTTCTGGCGGTGCTTACGGTACATAATAAGACCATTGTAGTGGGTGCTGTGCTATTTGCCCTCTCGGATTCGATTCTGGCAACGGAGGAGTTTGTGGTGGCGAGAAATTCGGGGCATCGAGGGTGGATGCAACACGCCGTCTGGATCTTGTACTACTCTGGCCAATTCTTGATCGCATCTGGGTTCTAGATAAATAATTCAAAACAAAAAAAAAGACAGACAGGGGGAAAGGGAGATTCGTTCATTTTATTTTGCACGCCTATGCGGATAGAGAGTTTTAGATATCCACTACCACAGCGCGGGACTTTATGCGGCCCGTATTGCCATACATTTGGGCAGCATTCACCATGATGCTGCCTTGATTACTCCTGGGACCGCCCATGAGCCATTTCCAGGCTACACCATGCAGTCCATAATACACTACTTTCCACATGTCAATCCATGACGGGTTAGGCAAAAAGTCCATGATGGGACCGCGACTGGGACGTGACAACAGTGACTCGTAAGCGGCCTGCATCTGGTCAAAGTATATGGGCTCTTGTCCGTAGGCCCAGTGGCAGTGGCCAAAGATGTGCAAGCGCGGCTTAACTCGCCATACCTCGCGAAGGAGATGTGGGCATCCGATACCAAGGTCTAGATGATGTTTCTACATAAAAACATGTGAGAAAGAGCAAGTTTATCCAAATTCAAATATCCGGGAATATACATACTGGTGGTGTATGTGTGACGAGAATATCCGTCTCGGGCGGTATCCTGTTCTGCCATGGCTGTCTAGCAGCGGTATATTGAAAGCTTTGATCATGTGGTGTCAGAACGAAGTAGATATTAGAAATGCCAGGGCTTCGACGTTTCCTGCGGGTATATCTTACGCGAACTCTTTTGGCCCACATTCGGGAATATCACCAGCCCCAAAAATGCTTATTTTTCGGCCATTGACCTCCTGCACCGTTACGTCGCCTTGTAGGAGCAAGATAGTGCCGAGCTGCAGCCGGGCCTTACTCTTGACATCCTCCTCTAGCCGTGACATTGGGTCGAAATAACTGTCATGGTTCCCGGCCACGACAACCTTGACGGCATGCGGGAAGCTGTTGAGCCAGTCGAGCTGCTTCTGGATGTCCACCGCCGTGCCCGCATTGGTGAGGTCGCCGGCGTGGACAAGGACGTCGCCGTCGGGCACCTCAATTGCCGTCTGGTCGTGCGTGTCAGAGATACAGACTACGCGGACGGGCTCCTTGTTGCGGGGTGGGCGAAATGGGCGGCCGCGCAGCCAGACGAGGACGTGGTAGATGTGGATGGTGAGAAAGGTGAGCGGCGACAGAAGGAGATGGTCAAGTACGGTGAGGCGCTCCCACTGATTGGAGCGGCGCAGGCCGAGGGATTGGAGAAGGCCCATACCGGGCAGCTTCTAGTTGCTCCTGAGATGTGAACTAACAAGAAGAAATCGAAGCAGAAAATAACGATAAACTCGCACAGATTGTCAGCTTAATTCCAGCCGTGGTTGACGGAGCCAATGAAGTTGGTAAAGCGCTAGCGCGGGGTTGAACAGGGGGCGACGCGCCGCTATAACTGCCATCAGTGCCGGAAGGTGGCCTCACCTAACAAGGCGTCTGAGCTTGGTCATTAATTGGGATCCGATCAATGTCCTCGTTATTACTGTGTGAAATCTTTGGCTCTAAAACGTAATTATCCATGTTACGAAGCGGGGTAGGATCAATAAAAGGCAGGGAGCAACAGTCGCAGACGTGTCCCGTCCTGAACTACCCGCGGACATCGCGGTAAACATTAGCAATTGCTGGAAAGTCGCTCACGAATATTTTTGATGGAACAAGATGATTCAGCCATACATTGATTTCTCCGTTACCCCTGCCTCAATCACAGTGGATGCCGAGCGCTTAGTGAGGGAAGCAAGGCACCGGCGGGATGAACTAGTTAGTTCAGAATGTCGCCCCTGAGCAAGCAACATTCAACAATGTGATGCTCACCCTTGCGCAAATGCAGAATAATTTCGCCATTCAGTCCAATATACTTTAATTTTATCAACGAGTCTCTGCAGACGCTGAGATCCGCGCCGCGTCAGCAAAAGCACAGAACCTTTTTGATGACTTTCATCCTGAATGCTGGACAAGGGAGGACATTTTTAAGCTTGTCGATGCGGTACATCAGAGGAACAGAGATCTCTCAGAAGAATCATCTCTGCTTCTTGAGACCTTTAATACACGGTTTTCTCAGTCTGGGTTGGGAATGCAGGATGCCAGGTCGAGAGAGCGATACAAGGATATCCAAAGCCGTCTCAGCAAGATACACACAGAGTTCCAACAAAATCTTAGCCAGAGCACAGATGAAGTATCTTTCACCTTGGATGAGCTGACTGGTGTACCTGAGTCTATTGTCGGGCAGCTTCAAAATGAGCCAGTAGTAATAAACTTAGGGTCGATTTGTCTAATCCTGCACACAGGGAACATTCTCTCGTTCGCTACAACTGCCAACACGCGGAAAGAGTTGTACCTTGCTATTAAAAGTAGATGCCAGGGAAATGTATCCCTCGTTCAAGAAGCTGTTAAGCTCCGTTATGGAATGGCAAGGCTGCTAGGTTTCACAAACTATGCCACTTTTCAACTTCAATCAAGCATGGCAAAGGCTCCTGACCATATCCAAAAGTTTGTGGCAGATGTTCGATCCAAGCTGGTGCCTTTTGGTCTACAGGCATTAGAAGTTTTAAAGGATCTCAAGAAGCGCGAGGAGAAGAGCGACGAGTTCTTCGTCTGGGATTATGAATTTCATCAGAGTCGAATGCTGAAATCTTCATTGTCTACTAACAGAACAAGAATTACAGAATACTCCCCTCGCCGAAAAATACGAAAACAGCCATGTTGAACTTTGTCGCCCACCTATTTCGGATATCACTTGATGAGATTAAGGCTAATAACTGCATGGTGTGGCACAGGGACGTCCATATGTTTGCCTTTCATGACAATGAAAATGGGGGAGGGTTCCTTGGTTACTTATGCCTTTCCTTGATCTCTTCAAGCGAGAGGGTAAACAGCCACACGAGGCCTGCTTCAGTTTGCAACCTGTATGTTTCGGTTTTCCTAGGTGGCAACATGCCAAATAAGCAAAGTCAAAGTGCCTCGTAATCTAAATTCTGATAGGGATTTACTCGGAAAGATGGAACCCGGCATTATCCAGCAGTTGCGTTACTTTGCTCGTTTCCAAGCCAACGCTAAGCGAACCATGTTGAGGTAATAGCCATACTTCATGAGTTAGGCCATTACATCCATGACTTGGTGTCCAAGACCCTATACTCACAATTCCACGGGCCAGAAGGTATGCCAGTCGATTTTAGAGATCTACCAAGCTAGATGCTCGAGTATTGGTGGTAGATACTCTCACAGATTAAGTCACTCAGCCGGCACTACTCATGCCTTGGCAGCTATGTGGCAGGAAAAGAATAAAGGCTGTCAGCAGCCTAAGCAAAAAAACCCAGATGAGCTTATTGATCAACTGATAAAGGCTAGCCGAGCCATTTTTGGAGCTCTCTTTCAACTTAATCTAGTTCACCGCGCTTCTTTTGATCTGGCCATCCATCAGATTCTAGCAAAGAGGAGGCGAACTGCATAGATATTACAGCAGTTTAGAATAGTTCGCAGAAAGATATTGGACTTATTAGCGGACAAGAGATCTTTGATGGTAACACACATGGCTATGGCTACGCCACAACCACACATCTAATGCAGACCAATTATGCTGCTAGCTATTATGCATATCTATAGTAAGTCAAGCTTGATGTTTATGGATTTCTTTTACGAAATTTCTAACAGAGGACTGGCAGTTCTAACCTGTATAACGCGGATATATTCTATAGTGTATTCCAGGACCATCCTCTTGATGCTGAAAGATTCCAGCAATATCGTAAATCTTTACTTGAAAGCGGTGGCAGAGATGGCTTCGGTAGCCTCGTCGACTTCTTAGGCCACGAACCATCTACTAGCTCTTTTTACAATGGTTTACTAGATTAGCTGCAGTATGAAATATAATATCATTACATGTATAGAATGTCTTTTTTCATCAATGCTGAGTATAGGATCAAAAATCTGCGAGCTGGTGTTGCCAAGTACTGGGAATAATTTAGCTTGCCGCGAACCACTGAACTTGAAATTGGAGAGCTATCCTTTGCTATCTCAATACAAATACAAATTCTCAATCTCTATAGAATGTTTTATCTAGACTCATTTTAATAGATTACAGTCTACCCGACATGCGCAGGCTGACACAGACTTCTCCGTCAGAGGAAGCGGGGTAAATCATGTGCTTGTTTCCTGCACGAGAAGCATTGGCAATTAATAAACTCATCACAGCCATTTTAGCTGCAGCTGATTTCTTTTCCCGAGTATCTGTTTATCACAGACCTCAGTTTGAGTCGCTGTCCAATAAGGGAATCATGGCAACCCTACCGCACGTTCCCGCTCGCGGATTTAGCTTGCACGTGAATATAACCATTGACCCATCCAACATTGACGCGTTCCTGACTGCGTTAAAACCTGTCTATGAGGCCCTTGTCTCCGAACCGAGTTGCACTTATTTTGAAGTATTCCATTCTCTCGAGGAACCAGGTGCATTCCGGTTTGTAGAGAACTGGGACCAGACGAAGGAGTGGTTTCTTGAGGTGCGTAGGAGGACTCTGGAATCCACCGCGTATTACTCTGTTCTTCGGTTTAATAATTTTCTTTCCTTAGGTTCAACTGGCAAAGGAGTACTATAAGCCGTATCTGGAGATTACGGAACCAATGTGGACAAGCCCCCGGACGTTTTCTTTTTTTGGACGAGTCCCTAAGGAATGGACGACTGTGAAGGCGGGCAATTTCTAATGCTTATGATAACAGACATCTATTTCAAGGTGTCGTGTACTGTCCATATTTCGTGCCTGTGATGCCTCTGCCCTGAGCCTATATTTTCTAGTGCAGTGCTGTCACCGAACTCGGTAATCCAGGGTCTGGCTGTAAAGTCGCTACGTTTACCCAGTAACTAGATCTGCCGCATCATTTTATCGTAATTCAGCGTCCACCTGTGACTCGAGTAGCACCTGTGGTCGGTACCTACGCAACTACGGTAGTAAATTTGTGCCCCTAGGTACCTACGTAGAGCCGGTCACTTTTAGCGGAACAACGCCGCGTTTCAGCAACATATGCATCATTGAGAAGAGGCCATCGTCTGATAAATCTGCATGCATATAGAAGTAGTTTTCAGTCTCGTCATGTCTTTCGAACGTTTATAAATTCAAGTGCCCTACAAATCTCTGCAATGTATGCTACAATTACCATGACGATGATGCATCTCTTGCCGATGTCCGCCACGCCCCACTCCCGATTAACAGGAGGTACAAAGGTACAAAGGTACATTTATGTACCAGACAGGTTCAGAACGCGCAAGAATCTGGTGATAGAATCACCTCCAGCTCCATTTTCCTTGATCACAGTCTCATTCAAATCCCGAGTTCCGCAACTTTTCTATTGTTTGCAAGGGAGACACTTTGACATGGTGAATGTGTTCAAAAGTCAGCAGGTATTTGTTTCGTTCAAAGATGCAGATGCAGCTGAAATAAGTACGCTAGAGCTGCGGCGACTCCACTAGAGCTCCCCGCTCAAAGCCCCCAGCTTCCCCCTGTCCAGAGAGCTCCCTCCACCACGTCATTCATTTTTGTAGTACTTCTCCCAACCAGCTTTTGTCTTCTTCCATCACTACCTCATTCCGCTGAATGACCGATGATGGAAACGAGCACAACGGCAATGGCTATGCCCAAGACCGACGGCACAGTCGACGACAATAACGGGTAGATAACTCCGCGAAAAACTTCTCCTCCGTCACTAATAACAGTTTCGCTAACTCTCGCCAAACTAGCGTCGACTATGTAATCCACTACAAAATTCCTGCAAAAGGTACGCCTCTGTTTGAATAAACATTGAGCGCTGGCCTGAATACGGGAATGCATGTCCTGGCTAACACGTAACAGAAAAATCAGAGGCCGAGGCTGGCTATATAGAGCTCATCAAGTCTTTGACCACAGTTGGGCTCGCCAGTGAAGTTCGCCGCGCCAGCAAAGACTCGCTCTACGTCTTCGTCAGGATTGCCTCCGGCGATTTGCTCCAGCAGCAGATCTACAGATCCAGACTTCAAGACTGGCTGCACGGCGTCCGGTCCGCCGGCACCGAGAAAGATGTCTCGAAGTCGCTCGAAGACGAGCCCGTTACAGAGGCCGAGCGCCTCCGGCTCGTGTACTTCATGATGATTAAGCCGGAGAATGAAGGAGGTGCTGGCATAGTGGAAAAGACTGGTAAATGGAAATACGTTGATTCCATTTTCCCGCTCCATGACCGCGCTTTCAACAAGGCCTGGATATCCAGCTGGGGTGGCAAGTACATCCTGGGTGAATCCGATATCCACGTCATTCGGGACAAGTTTGGCGAGAACATCACCATGTACTTTGTCTTTTTACGATCCTACCTGCGCTTCCTGGTCATTCCCTCTGCGATTGGATTTAGTGCCTGGCTTTGCCTCGGCCGGTTCTCCATGTTCTACGCCGTCGCATCCTGCCTCTGGTCCGTCATCTTTTTCGAATACTGGAAGAAAAAGGAGGTTGACCTCGCTGTTCAATGGGGCGTGCGCAATGTTTCAGAAATTCAACATCCGCGACCCGAGTACAAGTGGGATTATGAAACTGAAGATCCCGTTACAGGCGAGGCTGTCCGAGTGTACCCTCCCATGAAGCGCCTGCAGACTCAGATTCTTCAGCTACCATTTGCGCTTGCCTGTGTGGTTGCGCTCGGCACTCTGTCACTCACCGCAATCTCGCTGGAAATCTTCATTAACGAAGTCTACAACGGCCCAGGAAAACAGTACCTTGCATTCGTCCCGACAATGATACTAGTGGTCTGCACTCCCATCATTTCGACGGCGTTGATGGCCGCCGCCAAGGCACTGACCGACCGTGAGAACTATGCCACTGTTGATGCATACCATTCAGCTCTGATTCAGAAGCAGTTTGTACTCAACTTTATGACATCCTACATGCCACTGCTCTTCACTACGTTTGTCTACCTGCCGTTCGGCCATGCCCTTATTCCTGCCCTTGAATTCTGGAGAAGAGCGGCGCAGGCTGTCACCTTTAGCGAGAAGCCACTTGCAACTCGGGAATTCCAAATAAATTCACAGCGAATTTCAACGCAGATGTTCTACTTCACAGTCACCGCACAGATTGTCAACTTTGCCACGGAGCTTGTAGTTCCATACCTGAAGCAGAGAGCATTTGCAAAGGCCAAGGAGATACAAGCTAAGCGGAGTGAGGAGATTGTGCAGGATAATCCAGAAGAAACTGAGTTTATGAAGCGAGTCCGAAACGAATGTGAAATGGACGAGTACGATGTGACGGAAGACTATCGCGAAATGGTGATGCAATTTGGTAAGTCCAAGGCTCAATTTCGATGGATAATGGCGTTTATCTGACTGCGCCAGGCTACCTAAACCTTTTTTCTGTTGCTTGGCCACTGGCACCATGCTGTTTCTTAGTAAATAACTGGGTCGAGCTTCGTTCTGATGCTCTTAAAATTACGACGAGCTGCCGCCGGCCCGTTCCCTGGAGAGCTGACTCGATCGGCCCTTGGTTGCAGACTCTCGGTGTTCTGTCCTGGCTTGGCAGCGTTACCAGTTCGGCAATTGTTTTCCTTTGCAGCAGGAAAAAGGCCGGCGAGAGCCGTGCTGGCAGCAACTTTACGGCATGGGGCCTGCTCCTCAGTATCTTGCTGGTCGAGCACTTTTATTTCTTGGCCCAGATTATTGTTCGGACGTTCCTTGATAAACTAGAGAGCCCCGGTCTGCAAAAGGAGCGCAAGGAGCGCTTCCAGATGAAGCGTCGCCTGCTGCAGAACTATCTCGGCCAAGACGTGGCTGACAGGGCAGCCGCTCCTGGCATTGAGGTGTCTGAAAAGATTACCCGTGCTGCACTGGAGGAAGAAGCACGGCAAACATCTATCCGAGGCAAGAGTTCACCGGCAGAAATGTAAGTTGTTTGAACATGGATGTGCGATGATTCAAGGCTAACGTCGAGTGGTAGGTTTTGGCAGCGCCAGCATGGAATGCAGGAGACCATCGATGTTGGACGCATGTTCATAACACGAATGGTAATAAAATACGGCGTGCGGATACTGGCGGATCATATTAGCTAACTAACCGGGCTAGGAAACGAAGCGTAGCGAGGCGGCCAGTGCCGCGCAACCGAGTCCAAAGGTGTAGAGACGGCTATATACGGTAGGTAGGTATCCATCATCATCAGTGAGCTAGGACAGATTCGACAGAACTCTCGGAGAAGGCTTGCGCCCCAAACGGATACGGTCCCCATTCAACATACGTTGGCTTTTTGGCCTTGTTTCGCGAAATTATGGCCAATTTGGTCAAACAACGTTATAAATTTGCACTATCCTTGTTTGCTGTCAAGTTTGGTGGTGGTGCGAGGTTGGACATATGTGACGAGCTGGGTTCGCAGTACCCAGTAGCTATTACAGAGCGTGTGAAGGGAATGCCTAACTACAGGGATTCGAGGATCCGGAGACTACTGGTTCCAGTATGGTTTCGATAAAGAAGTGACTACCCCTGGCCTTTGCTTCTCGAAGACATGGTTGTTGGAGGATACCAAAGGGCTGGACCATTCTGCAAGCTGTCAGGGGCCGGGGGTACTAGGCTTGTTTGGGAAATAGCCGGCCTGCACGGTGTATGTAGAATTATCTGCAGCAAAGACACCTGAAGACTGATATTATCAACAACTTGAGTGCATCTCGTGGAGAACAATGTGGCGCTAGTAACGGCTGGCCACGCAGACTGGGAACCTCCACGCACGTGGTACTTCGTGAAGCTGTGAATGCCCCAGGGACCTGCAGGTCATCCTTGCAGAGGGCTGCCTACCGGTTCGAGCGCACTCACACTAGTGGTGCCGCACCACCGTTGCCCACTCACCCACTGTCACTCACCCACTGTCACTGTACCACTAGTCGCCCCGTCCTGTCGGTCTCCCACTAGAGCTAACCGTGGCCTTGCAAGACACCGAGGACAGCTGCTACTATAGTTACACTTTGCTTCGTTTTTTGACACCAAGCATACTGTGTAACTCCCGCAAAGAACTAGCGTTCATTTAGATACCGAGGCTTCATCACCGCCTCCCCATTTATATTTTTTTTATTTTTTCTTCTTCTCTAATTACTCGGTACCCAGTGTGTCGCAAATTGTACGCCTCTTTCTCAAGCTATTTATTGCGAAATGGCCATGCCGCGTTAGCTGGAGAAACATGTCGAGACAAGGGGACTCGCACATGGAACACCAGACGATTTGAATCCACCATCGCAGTCAACTAACTGAGGACTGGTTCTTATTCGTCGACATAATAACTGGGTTGGCTGGCTGGTGCACCTACACTATCCGTATCAGTGCCCCGGCCGGGCGACACCCCAGGAGTTCACTGTCTCTTGTCCGTTGCCTGTTTCTGATGACTACCAATCCGATCGCCGACCAGGCTTGTCCACCTGCGTCAACTATTTTCATCCTCTTCGGGATTGGGGATGCACAAGGATTTGAATTCAGGCGCGGCGATCGTCAACTCCCGGCCGCGAGTGTGGCTTCGGCCGGTTGAGCAATCTGTGGTGGTGGTTGGTCTGCCTCGCGTGTTGCACCAGCCCGTCAGCGATGGACCACCAATAGATCTCTGCGTTGTGGGCGCCGCCTCACTCTTGGTCACCAACTTGCCACCTTCCCTCCTCGGCCGGACCCTTGTTGGCTCGCCTCAGTGCTCCATAGCCTTTATGCAGGCATTTTCAGCCGTGAAGCAGCGGTCCGGGGTGCTAGAACAGTGAGGCTGCGTTAGCGTGCCCACGAGGCGTCGCCCGTGGCGGACATGGTGCATCATGTCTGTATATGCTCGGGTTTGCCTAACCACAAAATCCTGCTGGTGCCGACGACTGTGACCACTTGTATCTCTAGTTACTCTTGTTTTTGTTTCTCCTGTCTGTCCGCTGCAGCCAAGATTGCCACTTCCTTTTACATTGCATACCTAAATACCTACCGAGAATCCTGATCGGTTTTATCTTGCCCTCTGTTAGACGGTGCCGTGTCGCACATATATATGCTTGCTGAAGCGCACACACTCGATCGACACTGACAACGCCTAACTCCGCTTATGCCCCCGCGCTTTTCAGCTCCAGGCAGCTCGAGAATACTCGTCCTTCTCTACTCTTGGGTGTCTTTTCTGGGCGATCAAGATTGCGGCAGAGGGTAGTATTCTATCATCTTGAATATTCTACAGCTCAGTAGCGCCAGCTGGATCTGCTGCGCCGCCCCCGCCACCCATCATGGACGAGGTGAATGAGCTGACGCTTAAGCCCTTCCGCGACATCGTGCAAGAGGCGAGCACAGCACTGGAAAATTCTGGCGAAAATGACGCCATGCGCAAAGCGGCCAAAAAGCTCGTCAGGGAAGGCGAAAAGGCCGTCAAGCTCATTGAGCCGCAGTGTACAAAACGACATGGCGAGTATGGCGAGACCTTCCTCAATGCTCTTCGAGAAAACGGTACATACCGCCCAGCTATCGACCTTGCTTTGATCTTTGAACTTCGGCTAATATTTTCTTTTAGACGAAATAAAAGAGCCCCGTACAAAGCTTAATCGTCTAGTGTACGGCTTTGACGAATATATCGAGGAAGATGACTTCGAGGCCGACAAGTATACCGAGCTCCAAACGCTCACGCGTGAAGTTGCGCTGAGAATATATGAAGTTTTGATCAGCATGAAACTCGAAGCTGTTTCGTCGAAAGAAGGCTCGTCACACTCTTTTCTCAACCAGTTTTCACCACCGACCTCGCCAATGCCGCCTCCAAACTTTCCGGTACCGCCTACGCCTCCGCGAAGCTCGATTCAGAGCGCACTAGGGCCGCCATCAAGCCCGCACCCCGGCACCCCGAAACGAGCCTTCCAAAGTGTGTACTACGCAAATGAAGAACTGGAGAGCTTTCGCGACAGGCAACCTAGCACCGGGAGCGCGCCAGAGGACGGTAATGCAGTCACCGGCCCGTCACAGCCGGTTCCACCCCCTCTACAGATACCACCACCTCGCCCACCATCGGCCAACCCATGGGACACTACTGTGATTCGATCGAGTGACGAATCTGGGATTCCAACGGGAGGGGAGGGTATTCCAAGGCGGCCGTTCGTCGCCCCGCCGTCGCCCCGTCCGCCGCCATATGCGACCACATCGCCAATAAGCCCAAGCCAGCAACGAGGTAGTCCTGTAATGCAGCGTCGCCCAATTGGCTCTTCATCTGGGCAGCAACCGGTAAATCCAGAGGCCTACCCTTACGACGAAGCAGAGTGGAAACGCCTCACGAACCAGCAATATGGCCTTCAGTCAACCAGCCCGCATACCAGCAGTCCGTTGCATCTCAACAAGAAACTACCACCCTTCCCCGAAGAGGATAGTCAACATGATACAGGAAATTCAAGCCAACCGACCCGGCAAGCTAGCACATCACATCATGCCCATCAAATATCTCTAGAGTCCACTTCAGTCCCTCAGGAGCGGCAGCGCGACATGTTTAGCGACGCACCCCAACGCCGCTCCAGGTCAGATTCCATAGCCGAGAGTATTCTTGATCCGTATTTGAACAATGTGAGAATATCCGATCACTGGCGAGAGTCTGCTGGTGGCTTTGACAGGGCGCCAATAGCACCGGCATACGACGTGGACGATGGCCTTATTCCTGTTGAAGCCGACGACCAGCCTCCAGCGCCGCTGACTCAATCTCAACAAAATTGCTCGATCGGGAGCAACAGCTCATTTTTTACGAACAAAGGATTTTGCAGTGGGGCAGAGGAAGTTGTTGTGGGAGGCCTCGGTGTCAAGAAGATGCGGAAGCCAGTTGTAGGTGTTCGTCATGTCCGGGCATCAAAATCGACGTGGACTAACACTTTTGCAGGGACTTACAGGAACGGCGACAGTTGCAAGGTGCACAAGTTGTGCTTTCGAACTTGCCTTTCGTGATATTGAAAATGATCTTGGCAAGCAAGGTGGGCTTTACCCTGCGTATTTTAGCAAGTGCATTCACTAATTAACTTGAATAGACTGTGGTAATCTACACCACGGAGACGTTAAATACCGTCTACGATTCCTACAAAAGAGTCATGTCCACACTAAGCGGTCAGATGACACTTTGTATGGCTGCATCTTCTGCGTTCGCTTGGGGCGTACGATTGATCCCAGCGACGCCACCGTCTTCTTCAGTGTGAAGGCACTGATGACCCATATCGCACGCCATCCTCGGCCACTCCCCGAAGTCCCCGGCTTTGTCGTAATTGATCAGGCGGAGATACCCGCACAATATCATAACGACTATGACTTGCACCTGCCCAAGGAGCCTGTGCCACATCCTGTACTCGAGCACGAGCAGGAGACATCCATGATGGCTGTGGGGGTTGCCAAGGAGCCAGCACGCAGAATGTATGGTCAGCGTCTGCTAGGTGATCGTACCCCAGCTCTGGAACTGGTGGTGGGTTCCAGAGTTACTGGACTGGAATTTCCGGTCAAGTACAATGGCGAGTGGTGCTTGGGATGGCATGATGGCATACATGCCTCTGTCCCACTTGAAACTTTAAAGCTGGAGCCTCCGGCATCACGCGACATAAAAATGGATGGGACGAGTCTTGTCAGGGCAAAGTCAAGATGGAAGTTCTCGTACAAGGACAAGGACAAGACGGAATGGCTCAAGTTTGACAAGGATGAAATCATTACCAATATCACCTGTAAGTGGGCTCACTGCTTTCATCCCTAACAGAGTATTTACTGACAGCGTGGAACCAGGGGCCTATCCTGAACATTGGTGCTGGTCAGGCACGAATGCGAAAGGCAAATGGGGCATCTTCCCCCAGGCATTCCTGGATACGAATACCGTTCAGGAGCTTTCGGCTGCTGCCTCGATACGAGCCAGCAGTTTGAGCAGTGAGAAGAACAAGTCGTCGTCCATTCTTCCACGATTCTCTGTACGCCGGCAGGGACCGCCGAGCATCGCCTCCTCACGCTCTTAGCTTTAACATCAAGCATACCCTTGGGCCTGAACATTACCCGAACCATGCTCACAGTCGTTTACTTATTCCTTTTTACATTTAGAGGTGCACTACAGCTTGCCACCAAGTGTCACTTTCTTTTTCTTACTTTTCTTCCCTTCTTTACGCTGTATTTTCCTTTCTTCATGTATATACCATAGTCTGCAGAGGCTTGTTCACACAAGTAGTTTTTTTCTCCGCAAGATATGGAGAAGAGACCTGTCACATTTGTTATCAGCAATGTGTGGCTGCTTATAGTTTTGAAACGGACATGTTCTCTTTGTCCAGTAGACACCATAGACCTGTCGAACAATTTTATTTATTTATTTCGTACACCTCTGCATGACAACATCCATCTCGAATTAGTCCTCATCAACGCCATCCTAAACCCAGGTGATGCGCTTCTGCGGGATTGGATTGTGCCGGTATTCGAAATCCGTGAGGACTACGGAGTACCAGTATGACATGTGCTTACATGCCGCTGCAGATCAGATCCCGCGAACACTCGGCTTATTCCGCACCGTCCAGGGCAGGGGTAGCGTACGACCTTGTCTTTCTACCCCGCCATATTAGTGGCTGACATTTTATCTTAGCGAGAATGCCCTCCACGAGTGTTATTAAAAAGCCATCCAGAGAGGCTGGTCGGAACGGACGTCAAAGAGGTAGTTATGTAGGTGTCAAGGCCCATCGGGTTGAAAAGAGTACTGACAAGGCCACCAAAAATGTCGACAAATTAAGTTTAAAAAAAGATGCAAGAGTACAAGAGCACAATACACAAATTTCAGCACTGACAGGCGGTACTGGTTCGGCAGCCCGCGCCGAACCAGACCCTAAAATCGACTGTGGCTGGTGGTCAGTATGGCAAGGGCCACTTGTTTGGACTAATTGTTTGACCGCATTTTGGGGGATGTGTGGCGGCTTTACGGAGGGCCAATGACATCCTTATCTCCAAGTTATCCATGCGTCTGCAAGGCCAACAAAGAAGAACGGATAAAAATGCGTAGAACCCTGCAGGCACCAATGGGTAAAGCACAATTCGCGCACAAGCTCAGCCAATGTGTGGGAAGTGGGTAATTTACGTGTATATTGCCTCCAATGTCTGGGACTCTTTGTCGTGTAACATTGCAAAAAGAAAAAGGAGGAAAGGAAAGTGCAACGTTCTCAATTTTTGTTGCTGCCTGTCGGTATCCGCGACATATACGTCATGAAGCCAAGCAGATTATCACTTCTGATGTGACTCATACATACCGATCGATTGACCTAGGTAGGTAGCTCTCTCCGCCTTGCTCCCCTGCGTACTTGACTACTTTGTATCAAGTGCAACATTACCACAGTGGCTCATACTCTTATGTGACAAGAGTTGTAAGCACCCTGTGGTCAGAACTGCCACAGACAAAGCACAATCGTTGCGGCGCGTGGCAAGATGGCGCGTGGCAAGAAACTTGAGGACGTGATAGCGCTATCAAAAGAAAAGGAAGACGCGAGGACCAAGTATCTGGCGGTACTGTTGCCGTTTCACGACCAAACGGACCCATGTCATGAAGTATTTCCAGAGGATCGGCCATTCGGGCGGCATTGATAGTTTTGCAGCAGGGTGATGGCCTTTTCATGCCCGAATTTTTGTGCGAACTGGAGAAGAGGGGAAGAATAAAGGCAGGCACTCGTGTAATTTGTATGGGGCAGGAAGCGGTTAATTGCTACAATGGAGGCGGTAGCCTCTGGGTCTCTTTTGTAGAAAGACACCAGTTTGAAACAACCTAAAGCATTTCTTAGAATCAGCTCACAGTAGCATCAGTCTCAACCATGTTTGTCCACAGTTTTACCACTTCTCTCACTTTTGCTTTAACTCAGTTGACAGGAGTCTTGGGAGTAGCGATCTGTCAGCTGCTTGCTAACGGCCAACTACACTACTTACTATAACACCCAGAGCTCTCGCCCTCATGTCTCATCTTCCTTGGCTCCAGCTATAAGAAGGATGGACGGAGATGCGGCATTCCGCCTAAAATATAAGCTACTGCGTTGCACTATACGTTACCCTACATATCTGTGATCCCCATTCATACTATGCGGATCACGCCGTCATTTGGTAACACTGCACCCACTACCGGCGCACGCTCCCCCGGTTGCAAAATACGCCGTGACCCTTTTTCCCTGATCAACTGAAGCACTGGTGCAAGGGAGTTGCAATATCAGAGAGAGCAGCATTGACGCTCAGTGTTTCTGTCATGACGGCAATCTACTGCCTACAAGGAACACAACCACGGATACAGACTGGCTCGCCTGGCTGGCTTATTAACTAGTGTAAGAGAGGCTCAGCCTCAGAGACACCGCTGATGTGGGCATCCTCACACTCCGTGTCATTGCCGGGACTCAGGTTAAAAACCTAGCCTCATCGGTGCAATTCTATATCCTCCCTTTCTCGCCATACCCCAACAGGGTTGGTTTTTTTGCGTCCTTTTCATTGCTAGTAGGGCTACCGCGGTAGTGCTGTACCGTCGCTTCGTAACCTGTAGGTTATGGGCACTTGATCATTTACTCCGCATCTTGCATCCATCCGGTGACGCTCCTCCGCACAAAAGTCCCGACTTCCTTTCATGCGACTCTCGCTGTCTCTCTTGCCCACCCAGGTTTTATTTTATTTTTATTTTTTTCATTTCTTTTCTTTTTCTGCATTGAGGGCAATCAGATGCACTCCACTCACTACTTGGCCGACATCAAAATGTTTTAGATTTGTTTTGTGTACAGCCATCATCGCCCTGTTGGATGAGCATCCGGATCGTGTCTCACACGTCCACTTACACCTCGTTGCCCTGGTCAGATCTTTCTATATATGAGCACACTTCATACTCATTATCTCTTCCCAAACTCATTCTCAACATATCTCCCCGCCGCAATAGCCATGATGTCCTTTTCGCCATCTTGGGCTGCGGGCCTCGTCGCAGCTCTCGCAGCTCACGCATTTGCTACCACAACGGACGCTTCTTTCTCTTCAACATCTGGCTCCACTAAATCTGCTCCTGGCCCTTTCAACTATGGCCCCAATGCCAACTATGGTGCCAAAAGCCTCAACAGCAACTGGTACAACACCACGTCCGGTTTATGGGGCGAACTATGGTGGAACAGCGGGAATGCCCTCACCACAATTTCCGACTTTGCTAGGGTGAGCCCAGTCCATTCTCTGCCCATAAACCCATTCAGCATCATCGAAAACACATTCAATCAAGCTCAGCACCTGGATATTCAGACTTACAAGTTTATCGACGTTGGAAACGGCGGCATACCGGAGTCGCAGTACTGTATTAATGGAGCAGGCAGTTGCACTTCGAAGCGAAATGGCAAACTAGTCAAGCGAGGCTTCAAGAATTTTCTCAACGATTACTATGACGACGAGGGCTGGTGGGCTCTTGCACTCATTCGTGCCTACGACGTGACCTACAACAGCAAATATCTCGAGGCTGCCGTCACTGTGTTTAAGGACATGCAGACCGGCCTCGGTGGGCCTTGTAATGGCGGTATCTACTGGAGTAAGGATCGAACATATGTCAATGCGATTGCCAACGAGCTTTTTCTTTCCGTTGCAGCCTCACTCGCCAATCGTATTCCCAGAAACTCGCAATACCGCACGATTGCCCAGGATCAGTGGAATTGGTTCTCCAATAGCGGCATGATCAACTCTGAAAACCTCATCAACGATGGGTTGGACGACAGCTGCAAGAACAACGGCGAGGCAACCTGGTCTTACAACCAAGGCGTTATCCTCGGTGGCCTGGTCGAGCTGGCTCGAGCCACTGGTGACCGGAGCCTCCTTGCCCGCGCCTCCAAGATTGCCAAGGCTACCATCGACAAATTTTCCAACAGGGACGGGGTCCTTGAAGAAGCCGGAGGCTGTGAGTACCAGCCTGGTAGATGCGGGCAGGACGGACAGCAATTCAAGGGCGTCTTCATCAGGAACCTGGCCTACCTGTACCTGGCCTCACCCGATGCACAGTTCAAGTCCTTCATTTTGACAAACGCCAATTCTGTTTGGGAAAATGACCGCCAGAGCAGCTCCAACAAGCTTGGTGTTGCCTGGGCCGGACCATACTTTGAGGCCTCAAGCCCGTCGCAGAGTAGCGCTCTCGATGCTTTGGTTGCTGCCATTACTGTGGAAAAGGCAGTCGTGGCACAGTGAGCATCTTTGTTCCGCAGTCTTGTTTTAGACCTTTGGGTCTACATTAGCCATCTATAGCGTCTATTTCCAATAGAAATAACAATAAAAGGCCAAATTGGCCTGTGAGCATTTTTTTTTTTGTGGCATGCCATGGTATAATGATGGCAAGATACTCAAGTTCTACAACTTACCGGGTATGCTGCAAAACAAATGGAAATTTCACGTTGATTAGTGATCATATGCATTTGATAGAGAGCTTTAATTCTTTTTGTTTTGTAATTTGTAATTTTCTTTTTCGTAAAAAGTATGAAATCAGTCTTTATGCAATGCCTCAATAATGTAAAGCCTACCCGACACCGCTACTAGAAAGTGGATCGCTGGCTCAGGGCGGATAGCTCACGCCACAACCTCAACCTTGTGCACTCACATCAACCACAGAAAGTAATTGTCTATGAGATATAGATGCCTTCTTGTAGACTCTGATATTTCTGATCGTTTGCTATCCTGCGCGTCACAGGTGCAGAGCCGCAGTGCCCTCACCCCACCTTGGCTAGCAGAAGACTCTCCTATTCTGCTGCCTGTTTCTCACCGCGGGTCGCCAGGGCAGGCTGCCAACCGTACTAAACGTTCACCCTGGATCAAAATCAAATTGCCAAGTAGTGTCTTCTCTCCCCGCTTCATCACTCTAGGAGACAAGTCGTCAGAATGAATGCCGCCGATGACGATTTGGACTTGAAAATACAGAAGCTATCTTCTGATCTTATTGTGGACCTCGACAAGGCGCTCATCACGTTTCTCCGCAAACCAGACGGCAATGGTGGCACGAGAGTCCGGTCGTATGTTCGTGCAAGAGATGCCTTTGCGGCTACCTGTGATGTAAGTTTGCCCTTCTTCTGTGCCACCTTGTTTACTTTGGAGTGAGGCCCTCACTGTCTCTCGCTATCTCCTACTTGGCCAGGGGACTTCCAAGTGTACTAACAAGTGTTCCATCAAGGTCATTGACAACTTTCAAGAGCTCCCCCAGCTGCTCGATCCCCATTTACCGAAATGGATACCCTTTCTTGCACAGTCTTACCTAGAAAATCTGACACATCCGCGTCGCAGCGCCGCGAAGCGTGACATCAGCAGCAAGTCCAAGGCGCTCGTGCCCGTCTCCTATGCCATTTCAAAAATCCTGTACACATTTTGCAAGGTGCGTGGTGAAAAGGTTATTGTGCGGTTTTTGAATGCGGAAGCAAAGTACCTAGAGCTACTGCTTTCTTCCATTGAGGAAGCTGAGCTGGAAACGGCCGCGGCCACTGCTTCGCCAGACCCCGATGCGCTGTTTACCCCTGTGCAAGGATGGACATGGGAGCAGCGATATATTGCATTACTCTGGCTGTCGCATCTGCTATTTGCGCCATTTGACTTGTCAACTATCTCGTCGGTTGAATTTGAAGATGCCGCCGTGCCCAAAATTGAAGGGCTGCAGCTGCAAGACAATCTTCCTGGCATCACACTGCGGATGCTGCCGTTGGCGATCAAGTACCTGGCGACGGCAGGCAAGGAACGCGATGCCGCCAAGGCCCTTCTTGTGCGTATGTCGATGCGGAAGGATATGCAGAGCCTCGGCGTGCTGGATAGCCTCATTGGCTGGGCGCTGACTTCGCTACGGCCGCGAAAAAATGTTGAGCAGCGCCGACCTGCCTACTTTTACTTGGGAATTCTATCCTTTTTGGCAGCTATTCTTCGCTCGTCGTCTGAAACATCAGACTTGGATCGGCACCTATCTTCCATCTTCAATGCTGTCCACGCCGTCACATTTAATGACACGGAGGTGTCAAAAACTGTCAACGCCTTGGCACTAGCCAGGAAGATGATTATCAAGGTACTTCGCTCCGTGGTTGTCACCCTTCTGCGAAAAGCGAACCAAGACATGCAAAGTATGGAGGTGACGGAGACAGCAATCGGATATTTGCTGGAAAGCCTCTCCGACAATGACACACCAGTCCGCATGTCGGCGAGCAAGTCTCTGAGTGTCGTGACGCTCAAGCTTGACCCAGATATGGCCGCGCAGGTCGTTGAAGCAGTTCTGGAGTCCCTCAATAGGAATGTGCTGTGGAACAGGGAGGAAATGAAGCAAGGAGCGCGACCAGTGCGTGACTTGTCGGCCGTCAACCACTTGGAATGGCATGGCCTCGTGCTCACACTTTCCCATCTTTTGTATCGACGATCCCCCCCTGCGAAGCAGCTCTCGGATATTATACACGCTTTGCTACTGGGTCTATCATTTGAGCAGCGTGCGCTATCCGGCGCCAGTGTCGGCTCCAATGTTCGCGACGCTGCCTGCTTTGGTGTGTGGGCGCTGGCGCGTCGCTACACCACGGCTGAACTGCTTGCTGTGCCGATGCAGTCTGTTTTTGCAGCAAAGGCGCATCCATTGGGTAGTTCCATCATCCAGGTACTTGCCACGGAGCTGGTTACGGCAGCATGCCTTGATCCATTTGGAAATATCCGCCGGGGGTCGTCCGCCGCACTGCAGGAACTCATTGGTCGCCACCCGGATACAGTGGAGGAGGGCATTTCGGTCGTACAAGCTGTAGACTATCATGCCGTTGCAAGAAGGTCCAGGGCTGTGGAGCAAGTTGCATCGAATGCGACAAAACTGGCCAGCCAGTATGGCGATGCTTTGCTGCACGGCATACTTGGTTGGCGTGGCGTCGGTGACATGGACGCTCCCTCGAGAAGAGATTCAGGTACCGCCTTCGGTTTCCTCACAAAGCTACTTGGGGCAAGCTCGCATGTGCCGAGCGAGCGCTTTCGCGAATCATTTAGTCTGATACAGGCTAGGCTTGCAGGCCTGGCAACTAGAAAAGTCGAAGAGCGTCATGGCCTGTTCTTGTGCTTGGCATCACTTTTGGACCAATTCCCTGAATTTGTAAAGAATGACGATATGCAAGCGAAGGATACGGCAAGAGCTGGAATAGCAACTGTTTGCCAATTACTGCAAGACTGTCATGACACGACCTATAGACGACCGGAGCTCATCGCCGAGGCGGCGAGTCGTTTATCTGTATCCACCGTTCCGCTCCTACAGGTCATTTTATCAAAAGACCATGCAGCAACAATCCTAGAGCCTGGAGGGCTGCTGTTATCGCCAGCAAGACCTGGCATGTATAATGAACTGCTAGGTGCTGTTCGTGCTTTGGAGCAACGTGATTCATCAGTTTTAATGCTCGCCAAAAAGCTTACGCTGCTTACTGCCACCTGGCTGGACTTTCCTGACAAAGAGACTATCGAACCGGCATCCACAGCCGCCTTACTACTTCTCATTATATCTACTGACGACAATCGCACAAAGCTGCTTCTCGAGTGGGCAAAACTCATACAATACCGCCCTGCAAGTAGAGCTGCCATTCTCGGCCAAGGCTACTTTCACGTACTTGCCATGGCACAACCCTTGGCCGATGTCACGTCTCAAAACGCAGAATGGGATGATGTAGTCAGCGAAGCCTTCCTGGCGCGCTGGATCGCCGACCGGCAGGTAGAGACACGCGTATCTATCTTGCAGAGCCTGATTCGCGCTCGCGTACTTGTTACGAAGCCACTCTCTTTCCTACCTCTGCTACTGGATGGCCTTAATGACTATACGATAAACGCCAGGGGTGATGTTGGCTCGCAAGTACGCATACAGGCTCTCAAGGCTACACAAGTACTGTGGGAAGGAATTGGTGAAACGACGGGCACGGAAGACTGGGTCGTCCAGTCAGTTGAGAAGCTATTTTACAGGATACTGCGGCTGTCTGTTGAGAAGTTGGATCGAGTGCGCCCAGAGGCGCAGGCCGTCTTGTCGCTTGTTATACAAAAGAGGTACCGTTATATCATGGGATGGTATCGTATCATCACTTATAGGTAAAGCTAACTATTTGCCACTTGCAGCGAAACAACCGATTTTGGAACGCTCTCTACATCGTCCAAATTGTACTTTAAGACGCTGCTTGAGCTCCTTATGTCTGGGACGCTCCACAAATCCGTGGCAGCAACGGCGACAGCCGACCCCGTCGCATGGACATCGCAGCTCATGGCGGGCCTGGTGGCCTCGGCCGATACAGGCCAAGAGGACCTCGTAATTACCAGCCGCGCTGCCATTACCGAATTCTGCCAGGAGTCAAGCGAGAACCTCCAAATGGTCTGCGGTGCGCTCATTCACAACCTGGGAGCCTACCATGCCGAAGATGTCATCGTCGTACCGACGCTCGAGGTGATTGCATACCTGTTCCACGCGGGGCTCTTTCAGCAGAATTGCGGGACAAGCTTGCGCACTCTGTGCCTACAGACGCAAAAGGCTGGATTCAAGACAGGCAACATTCGCAAGATTCTGGCGTGCGTCAAAGTGTATGGCAGTGTGGCAGCGCTGGGTGCAGATGGGATGCTGGAGGCGAGGAGGAGACTGGGGGCGCTCATGTTTCATCCGTGGCCAAGAGTGAGGATGGCAGTGGTGGATGAGGTTTGGGGGTTCATGGGCTGCATCGGCCAGGACGATGGCGTGAATGTCGCGGAGGAGTTGTTGGGAGTGGACTGGGGAAAGGCAGACAAAGCGGCTATTAAGACAGTAGTAGAAAAGTTGCAGCTGGTGTAGAGATGGGATTTGGTGCTTGTTCTCAAGAGTTCATACCATAATAAGTGAGGGATAGGGCATACCGGGACCGCTATGTATTCACTACCTGTGTCTCGGCTTGAAGCGATGCAGAATACGCACATGATCTCGGCATATGCTGCTACAATCTACACAATGACTGTTAATCTCAGATATATTCCTGGCACGAGCCAGGACAAGTTTCATGACATGCAATGTTACGACGGCAATACTTGATCATGTATTTCTATGTCAAAGTAGCCAGCCGGCGTAGAGTACTACATGGGCAAAAGAGCAGCAAGCAGCATAAACAGAAAGGCAGTGAAAAAGAAGAGAAAGAAAAATAGAGCCGAGTTTCACGGAACGTAGCATACATGTACGACGTGGCACGTAGTTTGAAGCCACGTGGCGCACCCATGCCCGTTCAACGGATTTGGTGACACAAGCATTCGCCACCATGGCATTCAGAGCAACTTCCACAACAAAGGCAATGGTCGCGGATGCTCACATCCTGGCAGAAGTGTCATGTTTTCAATCTCATAAGCATTTTTAATGATTTTTTTTTAAATAAAGAGAAAACTGCACAGACGATTTCTGAGGATAATAGACATGTGCATGCATGAGATGCTGTTCCTAGCAGGTTAGACTGAATCCGAGGTACCTACAAACAGACCAGGCGGGGGGGGGGGTTCAGTATTATACATCCGGCTCCTGCCTGCCAATCCTGCATCCGAGACAAAGGAAAAAAAAAGAGACATGACAGAAAAACCTCTCCCAGCCCACAAAAACTATCGTAAAAAGTCGAATCCGCGGCAGACGCTCAAATGTGGACTGGCTGCCTGCATGCAAGCCTGCAGATGAACCCATGCAGTCGGACATGGTTGTTTATGCATCTCAATATGGAGTTGAGAATGGGAGAGGGACAGGAAAGACTACACACAAAGAAACCCCCCGCTAACCTTGCCACAGGATTTTTTTTTCCTTTTCCTACTCTGCCGCCTTGTTCTGAATACCGAACGACAGTTGTCTCGGGAAGCTTGCGACTAGTTGTTACTAAACCCCTGTCGGGACTCACACGATCGTTGGTCTTGGCTGGAGTTAAAAAGGAAAAAAAAAACGGTCAGTATGGGTCCGCATACTACGTTGTTTCGAGTTTGCGCCGGCAACAGATGTGAAGGCGGCCAAAAAAGAAAGTAAAAAATTTGCCGCATCATTAATAAGCTTCAATTTGGTGGCCGACTTGTAGTAATTAGCGCTGGAGCATATTTTCTACTCTACTTTATTACGGCTTCATTTTGTGCCCCCGCCCTCTCCTAACAGCTCCTCTTTGAGCATAAGAATACAGACGAAAATGAAGTGGTTGGATTTTGAACTGTCGCTCGGCTATCGCTGAGCGGATTGTGTCTGAGGACAATGCCAAGCAGGGATGAAGCCCCCTGTTACTGTTGGCCAACCTGCCAAGCATCCGTCCCACACCAGCCCTTCTTGCCAGTAGGTTGTCGGCCGAGGCATAGCATACTCAGTACATTTCAAAGGGCGCAGGCAGGGGACGGTTATACAAAAAGCTAAATTTTGCAAGTCTGACAGAGTGACAAGCAAAGAGAAAAGTGCCGGTCAGCCGTTTTACGTGGCGGAGAGAGCCCTGTAATTTGCTGGGTCGGGTGGAAATCGCAGACAGGGAAGACTGACCCAGATAAGCCTGAAATATTACGGCATGATGGACAGCGTTTCTTGCTGCATTGGGCCAGGGTTACGATCTTACCATGGTGGTACCATACCGAGGGATGAAGGGGGGCTGGGCTGGCTGGGCTTGCAAGGCCAGTATCGAGGCCTCAGGTTCTGGGGCGGTTTGGGGCGCGGGCGCATGCCAGGCAGTTGAGAGAGTCGAGGGGGTTTACACTTTACGGGGAAAGTAAAGTACGTTGCCATAAAAAATAGTCATGGATCATACGTTGGTTATGCGACATCCAACTACACAGTTACTGACTTGGTTATTAGAATGCGACATACCAGTACCATAAAACGGACGGGGTACAGTGCAGAAGTGGTGCAGAATAGCCCATTTTTGCTGTGCCGATAAACACATTCGATACCGCGCACAAGCCTCATACCGTATCGTTGTGTATAATCTAGAACCGATTATTGGGCAATGTTTGAGGCGAGTGGCGCCGGCAAAAACTGGGAAACATGTCGAAGCTCAACGCCATGGTTGGCTGATTGGGGAGGTCAGATGCTGACTCGGGGGTAATGCGCGGGTGGTTTTGATCGATTTCATGTTGAGATATGAAGCGGAATTGAAATGTATCAGCAGCTGGCGACCCCAACTGGGCAATACGTATGGGATATGCAGTAGTTATCATATGCGAGGCGCGAGCCTGTGCAGCGCATGATAAGAACAAGGCTCTGGTTTGATGGTGGTGGCCGTGGCACCAGATGGAGCGTCCGTGTGTGGTGTGCGCGGTAACGGAGGACGGAGTGTCGATCCAGATTACGACCAGCCTGGCACTTTCTAGGCAACAGTTTTTCTACGGGTTGGGTGCCAAGATGCAGGTGCTTGCAATGGATTGTGGTTGGCATTCGGATGAAGAATGGGGAACCGGCCGCAATTGGGACGGACATGTACGGTGCCAAATCATTTCGCTGCTGTAACTAGTCGGTTCGGAATCCATCTATTTACTGGGTGTGATGGGTAAGTT